>VYZW01051844.1:33023-52097 GCA_013401315.1 Balaeniceps rex
AGTTAAATCTTTGGGATTATTCTGGTTTTACCTAATTTTGCATAGATCAAAACCTGCTCTTGTGGACATAAAGCATTTTTTGCAAGTCTAGTGTTACAATTTAAGAATTGACTTAAATATAACGTTAAATCACATAAGAACCTAGGGGGGTGGTTATGGGTTTACTTTTAAATGTACGTATAAGACAAACATCTTTGAAATACTAATGTGTTTTTACTCTCTTTTCATACAACAGGCACTTATCTGCCTGCCCAACAGTGCTTATCAATTTCACCAGGTGCAGAGCAGAGAGCTAACAGTGAAAGATTAGAAGCATCTCTAGAGTGAAAATAAAAACAAAATATCTTCCTAAATTATCTAGCATCCTTTTCACATTTACTGGAAGATAATGATACTTGCATAATTACTGCTTTTATCACCAAAAAAAAAGAATTATATTTCAGAATCATTTGCAACTTGCTCAGATTTCTACCATAAGAAAATGGTCAGGAAATCTACATGCAAAAAGATTTATTTGTCAATAATGTAGTTAAATTCTTCCTGGTTGTGTTCTGAAATAGCCAATGATGTCACTTAAAATGTGTAATGACTACCTATGTTTGAAATGTTTACTCACGTGAACAATATTTTTGTCTCTACTTTTTCAAGTCCTCCTGGAAGGTACGTCTGCCAGTGTTGTTCAGTTTAGGTTCTCTTTGCACCAAATGTATGCTTTGCACCAATTGTATGCTTTATTTTACAAAGTACATGCATATATTTTAGCACAAGCAGAGCTTGTGGTTTACGGTTTGTGGGTTTTTTTATTGCTGTTGTTTTTTAAAAATTCCCTACACATACTAAAGCTTTGGGGAACTGTTTTTCACCAGTTTTTATCAAAAGTGTCACTTTGGTTTTTTTGTTTCTTTTTGGTTTTTCTTTAAAGACATATATAATTTTGTATAACATATCTATCTCATTTACTTTTACTTGGAGAGAATAATGGTGTGCTATTAGTTGAAATGCTGAATTATAAATTTTCTCCGTGTTCTTAAAAAAATCAAAATTTTGCTGGAAAAAAAAAAAACTCAGTTGATGCAAGAAACCAGATATTTCACCACTTCTAATCGATAGCAAAATCATTCTGGGATCTTTCATGTAGTTCCTGTTGGCAAGAAAAATAATTTTACATAATCAAGCAGAATGCCTGCTGTGCAAGATGTCTGGCTTTCAGACCTAGATGGCAATATCGTTGGGATATTATTAGCAGCAAAATGCTGTTTTAAACAGCAGCAAAAATATAGGATTCTTTCAAATGGTTCAGGTAAATAGTCAATGCAATTTTAAAATAAGAAAAGTTTTTGTATTATTTTAAGGAAACTGTGTTGAAGATAAATGTGCCAATTTGAAAACTTCTCACTGCAATAACGGCCATGAAGATCACATGCATTTGAAACGTCTCAATTCAAGTACTCCTGATATGCAAAAAAACAGTTACCTAAGGCAATACTGCAATTATTGTTGCCTCAGTAACAGCGGCAGATTTGACTTGTCCTTTCCGTTGTTTTTTAATTTTTCTCAGAACATTTCTAAGTCAGCCATTTTAATTAACTTGTGGATTAAACCTGGTGCACACATCTGCAGCCTGGGAGCAATTTCATATTAAGATAACAGGCCTGCTCTTTTGGAGCTAAAATCCATAGCATACCACACTTGTTTTGCCAGTATCTTAATAGACACAGAGAAGAAGCACTTGTTTCATAGACTACAAGGACACATTAATCTGGTAACAAAAATATTCTCCAAAATATTTTTAAACATATAACATGCAAGATATGTTTTTTAATAAGTTTTTACTATACATTTAGATAATAGGCCATGGTTATGATGAAGGAGCTATTAGATTTTACGGTGTTTACTCTCCTGTATCTTCCATTATGACTATTTCTGTTTTTCACATTCTCTAAAACTCTGCTCCCAAATGGTACTTAGTACTTCTTTCATGGAAATCAGTGGAAAATGTAACCACTGTCTGTATCCTAGGATTTGTTTTTAAATAGCCTCATAAAAAACTCTCCTCATGATGCTGATTTACAAAGACTGTACCTAAATAACATGCAAATGACAAAGACATTGACTCTGGAGGAGCTGAGTACTCTCATAACATATTCTTGAAGTTCTACTTTGGAGTTAAGAGTGCTCATGACTTTGTATCACCAATCCTGAAATCAAGAAAATCTTCACACCTATAATTAAAGCTAATGACATATAATCAGCTGCTGTTGATGTAAAATGAAGAATTGTAATTCTGGAATTGTGTCTGCTAAACATATCCTACAAAACAGTTCAGTCACAAAGATTTCTCATGAAACCTCTGTGGAAAATGCTTTACCACTGAAACATCAAATGCTGTCTCCTTTCTCTTTAACACACAGAAACTTCCAAATTTGTGTGTTTTGGTGAGTTTCATATTAAATAATCTAGGTATTTTTTCCACACGTCTAAGACATGATTTAGTATGATATCATTCATTCTGCTTTGATGCCTATTTCCCATATAGATATGGAGAGAAACAGAGCTCTCTTTGGTTCGTCTGTAACTTTGAGACAGGAGAGTAATAGACTGGATTGTCATGATTATTAACACGTCTTTTACATGATTTGTGATATCGAGTATTATGCACCTACCCCTGGAACAGTCAGTTCCAGGATAAAACATAAGAGAGTTCTAACATTAAAAGCAGATGATAAATAAAAAAGTTAACACCTTATACTAAAAAATCCCTACAGATTTCATTTTTTTTTTTCTGTTAGTGATGTTACATAGCCTGGGTAAGACATGGTCATTTGTTTTATATGGTTAGTAAAAAGTCAGGAAGGGGCATTTTCCCATCAAAAGATCTTAGTCTTCTCTGGTCATAATTTAAATGGTTTTGTGTTTTATCCTTTTTCTTAATAGTTCCCTAAGACTTTGAGTATTCTCATAATTTTTACATTCCAGTATTTTCTGTTATTTCAAAAAGTAACCTAAAATCCAAAGTATCCTTATTAGCAATTTAATCTTTGTTTTGGGCATTTAAGTTGTAGCCAGAGAGCTGCTGAACTGGTAATGTAAATTTAAATTTGAATTTTAAGAAGATGAATGTAAGCCAAATTCCTTACCAAGCTTTAATACTCCTTAAAATGTACTCTTCCTGCAATGCAGTTCAGGTCCCATGGCCCTTTAACAACTTGTCTCTGTAGCCTCTGATATTAAATTGCTTTGGCCTTTATATGTCCTTGTAGTGTGATAGCATATCTTCTATCCAGTTAAATTGCCAGTCTCCTGTAATGCTTGATAAAATACAAAACAGAAAACCGAAATAAAAACTAATGTCTTGTTTGCAGGGGAGCTGCAAGCGCTTCTGCCTCCCTCTGAAACCAAGGAGAGCAGAAGACTCTAAAAGACATCTCCAGAAATATGAAGAGTGTTATGAGTGCTTTAAAGGCAAGAGGTACAAAAAACAAGTGTGAAAGTCATATTTAAACTCAGTTCTTTTTTCTTACGGCCTCAGAAAACTATTTATTTACTTTTCTTATGCTCTTCAGTGTTAGAAAAATTCACGTCAACTCTCCTCAATCCCAATCATAATGTATTTGTCAAGCATATTTAAAAATAACTTTGTCCTTTAGATTTTTAAAATAAAAATGAAGGTATTTATATACTTTTTTTTCAAACTGAAAAAAATTAATTTTGAATGGGAAATGTGTGACAGGAAATTATTATTTGCACCATGCTGAATACAAGAGAGGAGATGTCTGTGTGTGGGTTGCATGTGAAGGCAGTTATAAAAGGAGTGCTACAAATAGAAATAAAACCAGTGTAGTATCACAAAAGCAAAAGTTTACTGTCTCTTAACGATGTGAGGAAACTGGGATGACTAAGGAGATAAGAGCTTAGAGGCAAAAGGAGAGAATGCAGGACAAGAGCAAAGCAAATGCACTGTGCTGGGGGCAGTTCACCCAAAGGAAGGGAGGAAACAGGTTCCTGCCCTTCTGTCCACCTGTTAGATTCCCCAGAAGAAGCAAAGAACATGCCATATGGAAGTGCGAGAGGTGCTGTCTGAAGAGGGGAAATACTCTGCTACTGAGAGCGACTTGTGTGACATTGTAAAATGGCAAGACACCATATTGTAAAGCTGTGACAAATCCCACAGACTGTTCAACTGTTTATCCAGAGACTGTGAGATCTTTCCTTATCCTATTTCCTCACAAGTAGCCATAGCTGTCTGCTGCCTGATAATTTCTTCTGGGGAAGGGGGAGCACGGAGGCCAGTCTACTCTAATGAGTTCCCATACCATTTTAGTGCCTTGACATGCCTATGACATACCCAACGTGGAAATAACATACAAACGTTTCCACAAAAGTATGCAGTAAAATTCAAACGTGAAAAGTAAGTAAATGACAACTGCAGTAAGTGCCACACAATGCATATTGCAGTATTCTTGAATACAAACTGTGGAAAATGAAAGATGATGAAAGATAAGAAATTCAACGTTAACATACTCAGTCTATCCTTAAGTTACTTGCTGCTTAAATAATCACAGTATCATCACCACTAGGAGTGCCATGGGCAAATTCAATCAAAGTCACACAAAAGCTTTGAAACAATCTAATCAGTCCAAGGCTTCCACTGTAACATTCCCACTACATGGCTTCAAATGTAAATTATTTCCCTTCTTTAAAGTAATATTCACTCCTGCTTTCGTCTTATAAAGCCTAAGGGGCAGGAAAAAGAAGAAATTGTATTATTTGAAATACAGACTAATAAAGTATGTAGCTTTAAGAGTTTGACAGCCTAAGTCACAGCACAGGCAGAGAAGAGGAGAGGGAGAAAAAAAGGATGAAGATGTATACCAGACCTGCCTGGGATATATACGTTATGGAATAAGTGGGAGTAAAGTAAAAGAAAATAGAAATCCAATTTCTGCTTGAGGTGGCTGGTGAATTTAAACCATATGTCCCTAAAGAGGAATTTTTAAAAATTATTATTTTTATTCTGCAGTTTATGTATCATTAATCTCTGAGCTGACATTCAGTTTCTAGGCTATAGCTTTGGAAACTGGAGTGTTATAAGAAAACCAAGTTTAGGTATTTTTACTCAAAAACATATTTAAATACATCATTGTGTTTCCTTATAGAAATGTAAGTAAGTCTTGTCAAGAAATTTGACTGATCACATAAAATGAAAAAAATTGCTTTTGGGAGCCATGGATTTGAGCTCAGCAGATAGATCTGCTGAATAAGAATGAAGGACAGAATCACAATTTTATTTGTAACAGACAAGCTAAAGCTTTGTTGAGGATTTAATTCTCACTAAACTTGATCTTCTCCCTGAAGGAAAAAACAGATGATGTTTATATGAGTCTGATAAATTGTCCCTGAAGACAACAGGCAGAATGCAGAGGGTTGGTTAAGTCTACAGAACAGTTTACTTTGCTGTATGTCTCCAAGATCATTCTTCCTTGAAAACCTTGACCTCTCAATTGCAGGAGTTACTGGCCTCCTCAAAAGCTTTCCTTCAGATGTAATTTTTTCTATGGCACAGGCTAGATATTGCTAGGCTGGTTGCAGTGTGACTGTGTTAAATATCTTCCCTGCTCTTAGAATGGTTTTCTCCAATATTCATTAACCCATCTATTTGTAATTAAAATAATGAGCTCTGATTCACTACCAAATAACATTTCATGGTGTTTAAAATGGAGATGAAATCTAGAAATTGAGAGACAGAGGACAATTTGTGGGTGAGAAAACTGAGTGGCCAAAGCTGTATGAAATAGAGGTAAACAAATAGCTATGTTTCAAACAATTATTTTGTTTCTGCCTGAGGGAAAGTGATGCAACCAAGAAAGACAGACAGCAAAATATAAATATTTGTGAGTTTTTTCTTTTTTTCCTGTGAGCACTGCCAGGAGAGAGGTACTAGAATTATTTATTAACAAATCATTAACAGAGGAAAATACGTTTTGCGTTGGCCAGGAGTCACATCCAGGACTGCTGTGTATAGAATCATAGAATCATAGAACGCTTTGGGTTGGAAGGGACCTTTAGAGGTCATCTAGTCCAATCCCCCTGCAGTGAGCAGGGACATCTTGAACTAGATCTGGTTGCTCAGAGCCCCGTCCAACCTGACCTTGAATCTTTCTAGGCATGGGGCCTCCACTACCTCTCTGGGCAACCTGTTCCAGTGCTTCACCACCCTCATGGTAAAAAATTTCTTCCTTATATCTAGCCTAAATCTCCCCTCCTTTAGTTTAAAACCATTACCCCTTGTCCTGTCACAACAGACCTCGCTAAAAAGACTGTCCCCATCTTTCCTATAGGCCCCCTTTAAGTACTGAAAGGCTGCAATAAGGTCTCCCCGCAGCCTTCTCTTCTCCAGGCTGAAGAACCCCAACTCTCTCAGCCTGTCCTCGTAGGAGAGGTGCTCCAGCCCTCAGATCATTTTTGTGGCCCTCTTTTGGACCCGCTCCAACAGCTCCATGTCCTTCTTGTGCTGAGGGCTCCAGAGCTGGACGCAGTACTCCAGGTGAGGTCTCACCAGAGCCGAGTAGAGGGGCAGAATCACCTCCCTTGACCTGCTGGCCACGTTTCTTTTGATGCAGCCCAGGATATGGTTGGCCTTCTGGGCTGCAAGCCCACATTGTTGGCTCATGTCCAGAACTGTCATGTGTCAGATGTTGCAGTTGACAGCAAACTGTCAACGTCAGTGGCTATAATAAACTATTGTCTGTTGAGTGTGAGTATGAGCTTGTATTCACATCCAAACACAGAACTGACAAATTTACATCAAGCCTGAGCCCAGGAAACCTTGAGACAAGATTCAGGGCCTGCTAGAGGGAAAGGAGGTGGTCTCATATGTCTGCTTAGGATACCCCAGTGTGAATCTAGCTGTAGTGTACTTTTCTAGTCATTAGGAAACTGCACCATAACTTTTGAAATCCTTTCCCCTTGGGTAAGGCAAGTCAGACAGATGTTCTTGGTCATAATGATCACTTTCTTGGTAGTGATGGTGCACAGGCTGGTATCCTTGAGGACCCCCACCAAGTAAGCCTTGGTGGCAGGCCTATCATGGCCAAGCTTGGATGTGCAGGTGGGTCTTGAAGCACTGTGGGATCTTGCGCACTAGGCACTTGAGGGTCAGTTTGTTGCTCAACAGCTCAGTAAACCTTTGACAAGAGCAGATCTCACAAAGTACTACAGTCCAGGACGTGTAGCAAAGAAGCTATACCACCAGTAGCATGGGGAATTTTCAAGGCAGATGTGGCAGCCAGGTGCTTGCAGGAAAATTTACCTACAGTGGACTTGTGAAGAAACTGACTGTTTTGGTTCATGCTTTTAGAAAAAAACTAAAATAAACCTCTTGAGCAGTGTTGGACATGTTGTCCAACGTGCCACCATCTACCATGCATGCCTTTGCAGCAACGTCCCATAAGACTTGACAGCCAAGTCAGAAATGGATTCCCATGCAGACGGACAGAGCTGCTAGGACAAGAAGCAGTTGTAACAGAGCTTATTATTGTAAAGGATGAAATACACTGAAGTAGGTATATTCTACAGCTTGTGCATTTTATGACTGCACAGATCCAGGATGAAAAGTATAGACAGATCTCTGTTTTACCTATAGAATGGATTATTTTTTCTTAATTGGCTCTTACCACTGTGTTGAATTTTATTATTTTCTGGTGGAGAAAATATATGAAATGATGTGACTAGTATCGAACGTTGATCAGGTAGCTTCTTTCTTCTATCTCACTACAGAGAAAGCTGTGTAGTATGAAGTATCTCATTTTCTTAGAGTTTTTTTTATTTTATTTGCATTTTTAATTAGTTTTACCTAATGTTCTTAAATATGTATATTGTTATGCAGTTGTTGGAACACTATCAGAAAGCACACTTTATGCTTTGAATGCTTGTGGTGATGGTACGTTTGTGTGGTCAAGATAAACATATTTCAGTCTGGCTATGCAGCAGAACAAAGAGAAAAAGAGAAATACAGAGAGAAAAATAGGAAAAGGAAATGTTCTGAAACATGTAGATTAGAAAGTTTTAGTTGCAGATTTTCTAGTTAGAAAATACTGACACACACAAAAAATTGGAGTTAAAAAGAAAGATTATTTTGTCAAACAATATGTGGTTGGTCTGTGGAATGCAGGATGTCTGCAAGGCCAGGACAGTTATGGCACACGAAGAGGACAGAAGTGAAAACAGAAAAGACTCTTACCTGAGATACAGAGTTTGCAGTCTGTTGTGGTTTAGCCCCAGTTGGCAACCAAGCACCACACAGCCGCTGGCTCACCCTCCCCCTCCCCAGTGGGATGGGGGAGAGCATCGGAAGGGCAAGAGTAAGAAAACTCATGGGTTGAGATAAGAACAGTTTAATAATTGAGATAAAATAATAATAATAATAGTAATAATAATAATAATTGCAATGAAAAGGAGAACAAAAGAGACAAACAAAACCCAGGGAAAAGAAAACAAGTGATGCAACCACTTACCACTCGCCAACCAACTCCCAGTCAGTCCCCGAGCAGCCATCACTGCCCCCCAGCCAACTCCCCATGGTTTATATACTGAGCATGATGTCATATAGTATGGAATAGCCCTTTAGCCAGTTTGGGTCAGCTGTCCTGGCTATGCCCCCTCCCAGCTTCTTGTGTACCTGGCTGAAAAAGTCCTTGACTAGTCTAAGCATTACTTAGCAACAACTAAAACATCAGTGTGTTATCAGCATTCTTCTCATACTAAATCCAAAACACAGCACTATGCCAGCTACTAGGAAGAAAAGTAACTCTAACCCAGCCAAAACCAGGACAAGGCACAGCTAGCATCTAGGAAGCTAAGAACTTTTTTTCCTCTCCTCTGGCTTTCCTCTTTCCTGTGAGGTTTTCAGTGCTGCTCAGTGTCAGAGCTGTGCTACAGAATTTGTGAATCAAGAGTCAGATGCAAGATAATAATCCTTATGTGTGTTGTGGTCTGCTCTATCTTTGCTACTCTCATTATAAATTTTCTATTATTTATCTTTCCAATTTTTCTTGTTTTTGAGTTCTCCACTCTGGTTTTACTGACTCACCTTAGCCTTAAGTCTGCATCCACTTCTTTCCCTTCCTTCCTGTTCTTCCTTTCCTCTTTGGGGATTACTTTCCATCTCTGTGAACCTATTTCTACTCCTCTCTTTGTTTTCCACGTTGCTTGTTTATTTGTTTACCTGGAGGTCCTCCTGATTTGGTGCTCCAAGTGCTGAGTGGAGCAGGTGAAAGATTGTTAATACCTAATTCGATCTCTCCTCTCTATTACTTTGCTGGATTAGGAACTGCTGTAATTGGGCAATATACAGAGATGACCAGGACACTTTGCAAAGTACATCAAATACTTTCTTATTAAAGGAAATCATCAAGTCCTTTTCTAAGTCCTACAAATTCCTTGTCTGCCTTCACCAGAGCTGTCACTTTGTATAGATTATATCTAAGTGTCCCAGCCAGAATAAGATTCTGATATAATTTACATGTATTTTACATAATTTTACATAAAATTACACTTTTACATATAATTTGCTATATCAGGTATAATCTCCTATGCCTTTAGTTCTGTGCCAAAAGGCTTATTAAGTAAAAAGGATACCCTCTATACCATTCATGAGTCAGAATACCATTATCACACTCCCTGTGGGTAGTGGTGCCTCTGTTGTTTGAGAGCTAAAATCAGTAATGACACTTTGCTTGTCAGTAGTACTTGACTGCTGGGATGAAGCTTCCTTAACAAAGATCTTCTGATATGGAATTCACTTGCACTGCAGATCTGGATAAACAAGAGATTTACAATCCCGCTGGCATGCTGCAAATCTTGTTGTTATGCATAATTCTTTTCTTTCAATTTTATTTTGTTGTTCAGGTTTTGTTTGAATAAAGACTGTATTCCAGGAAAATAATGAGTGCCCTGATGCCCAACTAGCTAGGAAAAGTGTCACTGAAATCAGTGGGGTCTGTGCCAACCAGGACCTGGCCATGATAGGTCAGAGAAAGATGAGACTTCAGGTGTTTGTTTTCCTCCTCTGCCCCTTCTCCCTCAGAAGACAGGTGACAGTGCATAGATGTGTATTAAGGGGCATAAATGATAGCAGCCAGTGACTTTTGACCCAGCTAGGTGGCAACAAAGCTGCAAGATGTTTAGGTCAATAAAAACAATCAATTAAATGACTGAGATATCACAGATGGCTGGTTCAATTAAAGGCAATCAATTAAATAGTTAAGAGATCACAGAGAGGTGGATAAATTAATAATGCAAATAAATCAAATATTCTGGATGCTCAAGAGGAATATGACCTGGGAAGATAATCATGGGGTGAGTGTCAGTGGGTGTAGTGTTTAGAGTAATGTCTGTGTGAAATTTGGTGCATTTGTGAGAGTGTGTTATGTTTTCTGCTCTACTCTGCAGAGTTATTACTTCCACACTTTTGTAATGCTATCATTCAGCTCTCCTGCAAGTCTCAGCTGTGTTGCTGTTGATTTTTTGCCCTTGGTGAGGATTTAACTTTGAAAACCTGTACATATGGAGAACTTCAATATAAGTCTGCAAAGGCCGTGTGAGTTTATAATGAATGGTAGATTGAATGTTTAGCAAAAATAAGCTTATCTTGTTGTAAGTTCCCTCTCAGATGAATCTAATTAATCAAGTGGAATTGTCTGCTTACACTGTAAATCTGCAGACCGGTTTTGTTTCTGTGTAGGGGTGTGTTTATGTACAGATAACTCTGAAATGCCAGACCTTTGTCTGGCTCATATGAAAGAGATGGTGCCCCTCTGAAGTCACTCTTCCACATAATTGTATTGGGTTTGCATGGCAAGGTTTTGGTAGCAGGGGGGAGCTACAGGGGTGGCTTCTGTGAGAAGCTGCTAGAAGCTTCCCCTATCTCTGAGAGAGCTAATGCCAGCTGGCTCCAAGACAGACCTGCTGCTGGACAAGGCTGAGCCAATCAGTGACAGTGGTAGCGCCTCTGCGATAACATATTTAAGGAGGGCAAAAAAAAAAACCTTGGGACACAAACTGCAGCTGGAGAGAGGAATGAGAATATGTGAGAGGAACGACTCTGCAGACGCCAAGGTCAGTGAAGAAGGAGGGGGAGGAGGTGCTCCAGGCACCGGAGCAGAGATTCCCCTGCAGCCCCTGGTAAAGACCATGGTGAGGCAGGCTGTCCCCCTGCAGCCCGTGGAGGTTAATGGTGGAGCAGATATCCACCTGCAGCCCATGGAGGACCCCACACAAGAGCAGGTGGATGTGCCTGAAGGAGGCTGTGACCCCATGGGAAGCCCACACTGGAACAGGCTCCTGGCAGGACCTGTGGACCTGTGGAGAGAGAGGAGCCCACCCTGGAACAGGTTTGCTGGTGTCCTGGTTTCAGCTGGCAGGACTTGTGACCCCATGGGGGACCCATGCTGGAGCAGTCTGCTTCTGAAGGACTGCACCCAGTAGAAGGGACCCACACTGGAGCAGTTTGTGAACAACTGCAGCCCATGGGAATGACCCACGTTGGAGATGTTTGTGGAGAACTGTCTCCCATGGAGGGACCTCACGCTGGAGCAGGGGAAGAGTGTGAGGAGTCCTCCCCCTGAGGAGTAAGGAGCAGCAGAGACAATGTGTGATGAACAGAGTGCAACCCCCATTCCCCATCCCCCTGTGTTGTTTGGGAGGGAGGAGGTAGAGAAAACTGGGAGTGAAGTTGGGCCCGGGAAGAACGGAGGGGTGGGGGAAGGTGTTTTAAGATTTGGTTTTATTTCTTATTACCCTACTCAGTTTTTACTGGTAATAAATTAAACTGATTTTCCCCAAGTCGAGTCTGTTTTGTCCTTGATGGTAATTAGTGAGTGATCTGTCCCTGTCCTTATTTCAACCCATGAGCTTTTCCATTATATTTTCTCTCCCCTGTCCGGTTGAGAAGGGAGTGATAAAGCGGCTTTGGTGGGCACTTGGCATCCAGCCAGGGTCAACCCACCACAATAATTCAGGTCATAATTCATCACACTGGTACAGAGGTCATAGTTCTGCATAAACAACAACTGTAAAGGGTAAAGTATTGTTTGATTTTTATTTTTGAAGAACTTGTATTCTTTCACAACTCTTTTGTTCCCTTCCTCAAATAAAATCCTACAAGTAACACTCCAAATGTAACCTTTACATTATCCTCAGTTTCTGAATCCAGTTTCACCCTTCCTGTTTTTCTTTAAAATATCTGTTTAGTGTCGTAACTTTGCATGGTAATGTTTAGTCTTGGTCAAATGCACTTGTACTTTTAAAAACAGATAAGCACAATAAAAGTAACAGTTGTCTCCAGCTGGTTTGTATCATCCTACTGATGCAGGATGAAATTATTTGAGAGCCCTGATACAGTGATTTTTGTATTTCTAAGTACCAGAATATTAAGAAATGTGCAATTGTCACTGGCAAGAAAGAGCTGCTTTAAAATGACTAGTGATTCTGTGTCAGCAAATTTAAATAATCTGATGTCTGTAAATATGGACAGTGGGAATTGAAAAATAGAACAGCATGGCCACTGGTGGTGTGGTAAACTGAATGGGAAACGTAGAGAATTTTTATAAGAGAGAATGAGGAAGTTTAGTGTATTTTGTGCAATATTTGGGATGGTGGAGCAGTGTGAAGCTGGATCTTCGACACTGATTCCAAGTAATCTCCCTACCCTGAAAAAAATACATCACATATTCAAACTGTCTTCATGTGACATTGATTTCTGCAGTCTTGTCTGAGAAATTCGGAGCTCACAATGATGATGTTCAGCATTGTATAAAGCAGTAGAATGGAAGCAGATTAACTACAGAATCACAGAATCATTTGGTTGGAAAAGACCTTTAAGATCATCAAGTCCAACCGTACCTGTCCACTACTAAACCATGTCCCTAAGCACCTCATCTACCTGTCTTTTAAATACCTCCAGGGATGGGGACTCGACCACTTCCCTGGGCAGCCTGTTCCAATATTTGACAACCCTCTCCGTGAAGAAGTTTTTCCTAATATCTAATCTAAACCTCCCCTGGCGCAACTTGAGGGCATTGCCTCTCAACCTATCACTTGCTACTTGGGAGAAGAGACCAACTCCCACCTTGCTACAACCTCCTTTCAGGTAGTTGTAGAGGGCGATAAGGTCTCCCCTGAGCCTCCTCTTCTCCAGGCTAAACAACCCCAGTTCCCTTAGCCGCTCCTCATAAGACTTGTTCTCCAGACCCTTCACCAGCTTCGTTGCCCTTCTTTGGACATGCTCCAGCACCTCAATGTCCTTCTTGTACTGAGGGGCCCAAAACTGAACACAGTACTTGAGGTGCGGCCTCACCAGTGCCAAGTACAGGGGAAGGATGACTTCCCTGGTCCTGCTGGTCACACTATTTCTGATACAAGCCAGGATGCCGTTGGCCTTCCTGGCCGCCTGGGCACACTGCTGGCTCGTATTCAGTCGGCTGTCGACCAACACCCCCAGATCCCTCTCCGCCAAGCAGCTTTCCAGCCACTCATCTCCAAGCCTGTAGCGTTGCATGGGGTTGTTGTGGCCCAAGTGCAGGACCCGGCACTTGGCCTTGTTGAACCTCATACAATTGGTCACAGCCCATTGGTCCAGCCTGTCCAGGTCCCTCTGTAGAGCCTTCCTACCCTCAAGCAGATCAACACTTCCTCCCAGCTTAGTGTCATCTGCAAACTTGCTGAGGGTACACTTGATCCCCTCCTCCAGATCATTGATAAAGATATTAAACAGAATCGGCCCCAACACTGAGCCCTGGGGAACACCACTCGTGACCGGCCTCCAACTGGATTTAAGTCCATTCACCACCACCCTTTGGGCCCGGCTACCCAGCCAGTTTTTAACCCAGCACAGAATATGCCTGTCTAGGCCATGGACAGCCAGTTTCTCCAGGAGAATGCTGTGGGAGATGGTGTCAAAGGCTTTACTGAAGTCCAGGTAGACAACATCCACAGCCTTTCCCTCATCCAATAGGTGGGTCACCTTGTCATAAAAGGAGATCAGGTTAGTCAAGCAGGAAGAAAGAATAGTGCATTTTATGTTTCAGTCTAAACTGAACCTTGAAAAAAGAAAATGGTAATCTGAGTCTAAAAGGTGAGATGGAGCACTAACATATTGCCCTGTTGAGTCTAAAAGCTCAGAAATGTTACAGTTTGTGCTTGCTTTCTTATTTCCTTTTGCATTCACTGAAGAATTACTTCTGTGAAACAGCTGTATACCTTTCTTCTAACTACCTATATCTACTATAAGAAATCTTTTCTGGATACTGTTAAAGATAGTGGCTAAGATAGAAAGATAAACCTCTTGCAGTCCTACTCTGTACTTGTCCAGTCTGACTCTTTGCCGTTTATTTAACAATAGTTATATAGCCTTGACATTTTCAAAGCTCTATACAAACACAAACTAATTAATCTTTAGTTTGCCTTTGAGGTAGGTGAGTCAGTATTCTCTCTTCTTTCACAGATATTATAGTCAGAGAAGAGGAAGTAGGTGAATAGCCTGAAGTCCTGCACAAAATTGGTGTCAAATCCAGCATTTTAAGTTGGGCCCTCTTGGAAGAGAAGGTGTTTAGCCCTGGAATGTTTCCACTTCCCCATGGCAACTCTCTGCGTGATGTGTCGTGTTTGCATTATTGACTGAGATGACTAATCTGAGCATAGAGAGAAGTTGCGTAGCTGTTTGTCTACAGTATCTGTTATGCGTTTTAAAGGGGTGCCAGACGTTATAGAGGTATGAATGCCCACTTCCGATGCTGAGGTTGTACGCTGGATGCTATTTCTTGCTTGTGTACAGAATTCAAACCAAAATCTCCACTCTCCTCATTCCAGCATACTGGGAGATAAAGGAAAGCCCAATTCACCAGCTGCTGCTGCTCTTGTCATTATCTTGCAAACAGTAAAGAAATTATGTTCACACTGGTTGCTTTAGTTCTACATGTTCTTCTCTTCAGACAAAGCAGTATCTCCTTCATTGCTAGTATGATGCATTACACATCACATGAAATATTTAAGGAATACATACCCATAAGATAACACCTGCTCTGCCTCATGCTGTCTCAGTTTAAAAGGAGATGCACTTTCTGACTCTGTCAATGTCCAGTCTGTTGCCATAATGACTGTGCTGAAAAAAGTTCTGACAGAATCATTAAATACACTTGAGTCAATAAAAGAATACTGCTAGTATCTCATTTCCATTGAATGATAGTGGTATAGAGTGTGTACTGCTACAAAATTATCTAAGGCTTTTCATTTGAAAATAGGAAAACTCAGTTTGCTGTTTAGAGGTCAGGTTTGCTTCACAGATGTACGATAAGGCTGAATAGAAGAGCTCCAGTCCTATATTAGGTATTCTCACCTTATTTTTGGCTAGGAATAAATATATCTATTTCTACTGGGAAAAAGGTGAGGACAACTCTGTCACTTTATAGTGGTATTATGCCAATAATTAGAGATAGCTTTTTGAAAACCTGGCAACAGTGGTCAAGCTCTGACACTCTACCTCATGTTAATTTACTTGAATACCAGCACAGTATCTGATATTATTTCCTTATCTTTCCTCTCTTATATGTATCCTAGAAATGCTATACAGGCTGATACGGGGCCTCCAAACAGAAAAAAAAATCTTCTAAAATTCTGTCCTATATTAATCATAGAGAGCTCTTTGAAATCATGTATTCAGATGATGAAGGCATACTAAATCTGTAAAAGCTATAAACCAAACTTATTTAGGAAATTTGTGTGGTGTTTGCTCATATGGGAATTGTATTTAGCAACTGATGTTGTGATTCCAGAATTTCTTGAGTATAGTAGAACTCATGTCCTCAAGTATTATTATTAAAATCAATGGGATTACTTACTGAAATAAGTTTTTTACTCAACTGTTGACATTTACCCCTATCAATTTAACCAGCAAAACTAACTTACAGTACCAGTATCTGACAGACCAGCAGGCTCTTCCCTTTGCTTTTATGCATCTGAATGTTTTTTTTTATTTCAATTTTCTTTGAAATCTCCAGCCAAAATATACAGGGACTACAAAACCATGCATGTAATTCTTCATCTGAATTATCTTAGTCTTACACAAACACAAATTTGGGAATGAGTTGTGTAAGCAAGGTTCCATGGAAACCTAGTTTCATTCTTGCAGAAGTTAATGTTTCTTGATAATGAACTGTGAAATAAAAAGTGATTGGATACAATACATCAAGGAGTAGAGACGCTGTGCCTGTACTGCTCTCAAGCTCCCTAGGAGCAATATCTCCAAAGTCTAAGATAAACTATGCATTCAGCAGTTCCAAGATAATCTGTTTTACTAGGCTGTACTCAAGGTCAAAATACCTCTGTTCCTAGTTCCTTTGTTAATTTTCATTTTTAGTAAGATTAAAATGTTTAGTGTACAAATAATCTTGATACCTTTAAGGTAAATGAAATCTGTTTTTCAGTGTTCAGTGATTCTCTTTTTTCGCTCTTTCAAGATGATTAACGAAGTGCTGAATAGCTAGATGTGAAGTTACAGCCCAGTCACCAAGAATCTGTTCATTCTTTTGTTAGCCAAGTAGCATTTTGCATTGACTCTTTTTTACCTGAAAATTATTTCTTCTATTCAGACATATCAACTGGCTCTGATGGTGGGACTACAGAGCCATGAGTGAGACGCTTCTGGGTTCATGAATAAACAACCCAAGAGGAAAAAGGTCTCTCGGAGAGAAGCATCAGGGAGAGGAGCTTGCTGAAGGGCATAGGGTAATCTCTCAGAACAAGTTCAGGAATTTGCTGTGGGTTTTTTTGTTCGTTTTTAGGGGTGGTTGGATTTTTGTTTGTTTGTTTGTTTGCTTTCAGCTGGCTCTTGTTACTGAGATGTTGGGAAATCCCTGCTTGCATAGATGGATCTTTTTTATTGCTCAGTTATTTGGCCCAGCAGTCATCCACATCCCCCCTCCAGCTAGGATCTGAAGAGTGGAGACTGATTGAGAAGGACCCCATATGGAGAGTGAGAAGCTTCTTCTCACACCTGTACTCAACAGTTTGGAAGAGGAAACTAAAGCTTGGTTTGCCATATAAGTGGCCTGGAAAAAGTGATTTTTCTTTGGTCTTTATCACAAAACATGAACCAGGCAACATCAAATGAAATTACTAGATGTCTCTAACTAGGATAAAAAGATTAAGTGTGTTTTCATGGAGAACAGAATAAAAATATGGAATTAATTTCCAGGGGATGTTGTAAATATAAAAATGTAAATAGGTTCAAAAATAATTGGCCAAATTCAAAACAATTTCCTAAGATTATTAAATCGAAAGACATAACCTTGGCTCGGGAAGTCAATCTGAAGATTTCAAAAAACTGTCAAGGGATTACCAGTGGAAAGGTGGTTCTGCAGCTTCCTATATACCTATCCTAGTCCTCACCATTGTGACTAGTTAAGTTGGGAAATGTGACACAAGAAAGCAAGAGATGCATCTAAATTTTCTTGTCTTGTGAAGTTTGGTTTAGATAAAATTGGCAGTGTATCATAATGGCTTTTATCCTTACATTTTTGTTGTGTACTCCCAATCATGAGTTGTCCAACTCTAAAATTAGCAAGTCCAGCTTCTGTTTTGATTGACAGCCTGGAATGGGTCACTGCATTGCAGAATAAAACCCATCCAGGGCTTCTAACAATCTTTGTAGTCAAATGTAAACTGCTTTGTGTTCACAAGCTCTTTTTAAAATAGAGATTCACTAATGGTGAGAACCATTTCTTTCTTTTAAAATGATTTCTACTTTGAATTGCCTCCAGAGCATGAGTCCAGACAGGAAAGGTTAATATCTCTGCTGCTCATAGGTTTGAAGATTACCGCGGTTCAGAGGTGCTTGGCTCTTCTGAGCCAGAACAGTTTTCTTTACTGCATCTGTATCCCATTGCCTCTTTCTGTTTCCAGTCCATTTTCTTTCATTTGCACAGAATCCTTCACAAAAACCATCTGGGGCAGGCTACAGAGTTGTACCCTTTTGCTCTTCACTCAGGTGTTCACGGTCTAGTGCAATTCTTTTTAAGAACAGGAGATTAACAACATACCCAGGCATGAAAAGAAACAGCTGTGAAAGGCAAAGGTATAGTATCATACCTGAGGTCAACCTCCACAATATTACTGCTATCCAAAGACGTCATATATTGCTTACAAGTAAAATCCAGAAAACCTGAACTGTTACTTAGCATATTAGCAAAGGAGGAACAGGCATTCGTTCCATTATGTCCCAAAGACTAAAACTATTTTTTGTTCATCTATTTGCTTTTCTTTTGTTTGGGAACATTCCAGTTTAGAGCCAGTAAGAGTGAGGACCCCTCAGCCTCCTGATAGCTGGGATTACATAAAACAAGTATAATGCTGGGAGCCTGTTTAACAGTGTTTTCCTTGAGCCATTTTCTTGGGCATACCTTCTGGTGAAGATTTAAGTAATTCTGAATTTAAAAAATTACAAAAATTTGCAAGGGACTAAGTTAGTCTGGGAGCTTTCCTATTGCCACTGGGGGAAAGTGAAGAGTGGTGATAAGGTGGATTTGATCCAGATCTTGGTCAGAGTGCTTATATGGAATGCAAGGCTTCTTTCAACATAATGTTTATTTCTTGTTGTTAAATAGTTATTTTTCCTATTTACATTTAAATCCCTCTTAGATCTTCATATCTTCTGTGCTGCTGAGTTTATGGATCTAAACTGGGCATAGGTTTGACATTTTTACCAGTCTGATATATTGATATGCCCTTTATTTGGATACAGTTATATAAATACTGTAGTTATATTGATTGCTATATCGGAAAAAGACATGGGTCTGAGAGTAACAATGATAGAGGCAGTTTCTTTGTTATAACTGTATTTTTAGGACTATAATGTTTGTGTATTGACAAGTTCTTATATTTATGTATAGACTGAACTTGAACTGCATATAGTTACATAAAATTACTTCCTTTTTTTCTTAAATTTAATTTGCGGCCTACGGACTATAAATGTCTTGGTCAAGGATCAGTCACTTCAAGCCCTCTAAATGTCTACTGCAAAAC
>VYZW01051847.1:11683-35774 GCA_013401315.1 Balaeniceps rex
TTTTGTTCATTGCATTGGGAATTTTACAGAGGTACATTCATTGTTCCCTTTGTGGCTTCAGTGAACTTCATGGACAATTCTGCTGGTCCGTGGGTGACTTTGGCACCTGTTGTTTAGGTTTATTTGGGTTCTTCCCCATCAATCAAATTTAGAGCTGGTATAACTAGATCCAACTTCAATGAAGCCCTTAACTTTAAATGATTTAGTGACATACAACAAAGCACACTTACAATGTTTCCTCGTAGGGGCAGATTTTGAGAGAAATTCATGTGCTTTAAGTTAGTGCCCAAAAGAACACTGTATGTCGATATCCTAAGAAAGGTGTTTTCAGGGACCTCCCAGGGGACTCCACGGTTTTCCATGGGGAAGCCTGGGCTCCTCACTTGACCACTCAATCCGCTGTGGGCACCTAATTATATACACCCCATAGTATCTATACCTCACAAATTCTGCTTCAAGTAAAGAAACTATTCATAGCATCAGTACCAGGAAGTCTATTGGCTGAATATTCATGAAGATTCATACTAATCACTGGTACCTAAGATATGCAAGTATTAAAATGCCTACCAAAGCTAGGTTGCACAAGAAATAAATCAGAAAAGAAGCCTTGGAATAATTTTATAAATCTTTTATGTCAAGAAGAAGAGATTAATCTCAAGATTGGATATAAGGACAATTGTTCAGTTAATTAGCCATGGAAAGCATATCATTTAATTATAATGTAACCATTTTATGGAATTCGCTAGTTTGCATCAGAACCTATTGAAACAAAAGTCTGAGAAAATGAAATTTGCTAAGATTATAAAGTAACTGAGGCCCTTCCAGATCAAACTCCCTGCAGTGAATCAACATCAACATTGGGCTTTTTAAGAGCATTTGTTATACAGCAAGACGTGTTCCTTCACAATGGTGTGAATTTCAGTGGGGTGGAGGAAATAGCTAAAGGCTCTCATTTGATTGTGATTTGTCAACATAAACTCTAGTTTTTCACCTATCTGTTGAAGAAGTTTTCTCAGTGGTGATGGAAAATCAATGCACTTCCTGGAAGGCAGGATTTGATTTCACAACTTTGAAAACAAAACAAAACAAAAAGCGTATTTATAAGGTAAGAAGATGTTCACAGCCAAACACATTCAGTGATTTCCCATAGTTGGACTTTCTCTCTACAATTTAATTTTATGACACATCCTAGGCTAGAGGTGTATCTTTGTCTCTTCCCAAATCTGGAGTGTTCTATGATATTACTCTGCCCTTTCCTCCCATGTAGGAAACACCAGTGGAGTAAGAAGGCATGGAATAATGTGTGGAGGGGAGGAGAAAGTGGAAGGAAGGGAGGAAGGGATTATGAGATGAAGGGAGGATGGGAAGGACAGAGGGGAGGAAGCAAGTCTTGGCTGTTTCTCAGTTCAGTTGCTTCCCTTCTTTCTCCAACATGCGGAAGGAGGCTGTGCCAGCGCACCTTAGCCTACTTCATGGGTGCTGCAGTCCATCCCTGTCACTCAGGGCTTTACTATGGCTCAGGGCATGCCCACTAGCAGAAAAGGTCCAAAGAGGTGAGGCAGTCTGGGAAGTTTGGGGTGTTTTTCACTTTTTGGCAGTACGACAGAGAAATGACAAAGCCTGTATGCTTCCCCTGTGCCCTTGCAGGAGGGTGGCTGGAATGACTCCCTAGGGGCAAGTACAGAGTTTATTTTAAAAGAAACAACCTTCTCTCTGTTATTACTCTCAGACGTCACTTGAAAAAAGCAATACTAAGCTTAAAAAGAGACTTGTCTTTTCACTCAATGCATTAATTTTGACTTCTGGATTTTTTTATTTTCTTTTTATAGTTTGTGGCCTTGCATGCTCTTAAGGGGACTTTTCTTTAGTGGTTCAAGGACAAATCCTTCCCCTTTGGGTCTGATTGAAGTTTCGGCTCCTCATTTCTTTCAAAGAAGTTGTATAAGTTCTTCAAGAAGATATAGCAAGTATTTTTACGTCTTTGGGATGTGAGGATGATATCTTTAGCAACAATTCTCTGATTTGGGGAACACTATCATTTTATGTCCCCTATCTCCTGAGGCAGAGAGGAAAAGTGAATTGAGGAATGTGACTTTTTTTTCTACGTAAACCTCAGTGTCTTCGGTGTAGAAATGTCTAGAAAAATAATATTACCATTTCACCACCAGCAAAAAAGCACAGTGTATGTGGGTTTGGTTATGTGCTCCAGTGCAGTGGGAAATTAAAATGAGACCCTTTTCTATATAACTTTTCTTTCAGGATAATGACAAAAAGACACATCTAGTGATTGCCCATAGTCAGTAAGGATGCTTGCAGAAAGGGAAGACAAGTAGGTGCAGCACTGACAGTCTTCTATTTCTCAAATGAAAATCCTGAAAATTGGGATATTCAGCACTTTGGGACTGCTTTCTCTCTTTCTTTTTGTCTATTCCTTTTCAAAAACTAGCCCGTGGGCTTAAGAACATTTCATTGGGAGTATTGTATACCCACATAATGTTTCAGTTTGGCCAAAAGAGGAGAAGGGGTGGGGGGGTGTCACCAAAATTTATGCAATAAGCTCTGCTTCTGGGGGTGCATCCTTTTTGAATCACTACTCAGTCGTAAATTTCCACTTGATATTCCCACAAAGCCATAATACCATGTATTTTCTTACTGTCACTGCTAATCCTGCTATTAAACCCTGTATTTCAGAGTGCTGACCTCAGTAATAAAATACTGTTATCACCATTCTTTTTATTAAGTGACAGCAAATTAAGATCTAACGGCTTTGTTGCAAAATTTGGGATTTTATCCTCTGTTTATAGAGGACTATGGTCAATTCTTATCGGTGACTGTCAATTAGTCTGTTGCATTGCTGTTGTTTATAAATGACAGGTTTAGGTTTCTTCATTTCTAAATTTAAAAGCAAAGAACAAAGACTCTAGACCTTATAACGTGTCTGAGTTCCAGTAAGTCACCTGGCATGTTATTTCAAGCTGTTGCTGTTATCACTGTACTCAGAAAAGAATTTATGTTTGGCTAAAGCATGATTTTCAGAATGGCATCCAGGCTCATTTAGAAAAACTAGCAGATGGGTGGTGTTATTAACCTTAATTTAAGGACCTAGTTATTGCTTAAGCTTAAAACAACTATTTAACCATTCCTCCTAAACAAAGGATTGAATTCAGTTTCAGAAATACAGGTCCCTGCCACCATTTAATGTGCCTCAGGTCATCCAAAGTGCCTGCATGTGAATGATTGGAAAGAAAAAGGACTCATGGAGCGACAGCAGGACACCAGGCAGGATATTCCTTCATACCTACACGGACATTAAACATCTGCATGTTGGTTGCTCAATTCTGACTTCAGTGTATCTCAGAAGGGAAAGATGAGATGATGCCGCTAGGCAACAGGAGAAGATCCTGACCACCAAACTTAAGAAGACACAATTTCCCTCCAGAGATCTTCACTCTGTTGTCCTTCACTGTGTCTATCAGAAATGCAAACACATACTTTAGGATGCCAAGTTCACCAGGAGCTTAAAATTTGGGTATAAATGAGAAGGCTAAATGAACTGTGTTGGATCCTTCTCACAAATAAATAACTACCTTAACAGTGTGTTCCAAATATGATTCACCTCCACTATTAAAAAAAAAAAAAAGGTGTGTTTTATTTATCATTTGAATTTGCCTATTGTCACTATCTAGCAGTTTGTTCTCATTATGGCTTTAACATCTAGACTGAAGAACCCTTTGTTTCCTGGTATTTTTGTTGGTGACACACATTAATCAAGTTCTCAAACATCTTTTAGATAAACTAAGCAGCCTGTGCTTTTAAGTTGTTCTTTTTCCTAAGGCATTTTCTCTAACCCTTTAATACTTTGAGTGTTTTTTTTTTTATGTTCTTTCAAACTCTTCAAAATCCTTTACAAATTTCAGATCCCAGAACTGAATATACTGTTAGGCTAACTTCTTGGGCAGCAGAGGGCGAGGTGCTGATCTCCTTTCTCTGGTGACCAGTGATAGGACACAAGGCAATGGAATGAAGCTGCATCAGGGGAAGTTCAGATTGAACATTAGGAAAAAGTTTTTCACTGAGAAGGTGGTTGGTCACAGAACAGGATCCCCAGGGAAATGGTCACAGCACCAAACCTGTCAGAGTTCAAGGAGCGTCTGGATGACACTCTTAATCATATGGTTTAGTTTTAGGTAGTCCTGTGAGGAGCCAGGAGCTGGACTTGATGATCCTTATGGGTCCCTTCCAACTTGAGCTATTCTATGATTCTATGATTCTATATATAAAAATCACTGTTTGACTCATTTGCCTAACTATTCTTATTTTCAGAGGTTTCTTTTACCTCTTCTTCCTATAACATTGCAAGGAAGGCTGATGTTGAGCTTTTGATGTTGAATAAGCCTTTTAAAAGCCATTGCTTTCAAGGGGGGAAACCCTTATTCTTCATTCTTTAAGGCTGCATGACCCTCACAGCTTTTTTCCCCCAGACGTCTAATTTTTCATTAGGCTCTATAAAATAGATTAGACTAGCCTTGTAGCTTATTATTACTGTTTGTTCTTATCGTTATTACACCTTTTTTTGAGTTATCCAATAATTTTACATTTACTTCAGATCTTTAATTCTGATGTTGGATAACTTACTATCCAAGTTTTGATCCTTACACAGTCCTGCTAACATGAAATTCAGCGTGACCTGGATGTTAACTTATTAAAATGTCAGATGGATATTCTTAATCCTTTTAATACACACATTATGATTTGTATGCTGAAATTTTCAGTTGAAATATCATGTTGGGTTAAGTGAAATGTCTATGCATATTAGATTAAAGCAGATACCTTTACCAGTAAGGCTTGCTATCAGAGTGAGTCTTGGGGGGAGGAAGGGTAAAGAATTTGTTTACTTTTGTTTGTGGTTTATGGTAAGGCTAAAATATCTGAGAATCCAGAAAACTAGCACTTTTTGTTTCTTGAATGCAACTTTCAGTTTCATCAGCATCTCTGATAAATTTTGCTACAGAACTCCCAATTATCATTGATGTTCTTCATTACAAATTTATCTTCCCTCTCAGTTATACTCCCAAGTTTACCTTCTTGGGCTAAACTATCCCTTTCATAATTTTGGATCTTCTTTCGTTCAGAACACATTCTAAATATGAGATCTCGGTCACTGATTCCTAGTTAGCTATCAGCTTCCAGTCAAATGGATTCATCTTTATCAATAATGATGATAAAAAAGATAAAAAATAATCATTAAGATTGTTTTAGTTACACAGAGAAGGAAGAATTAGATTAAATGACTCAAGACTATTCAGAAACTCTTTGTCAGAGACAGTATAGCACAGGTCTTCTCAATCCTAAATTAGTGCCTTCAACAAAAGACCATCATGTCAAACACATAATATTGGCCCCAGATCTATCTGAGGCCCCCATCTGTTTTCACGCATGAACAGATGGCAAATAGAACTTTTTCATGTGAAATCTTATTCCCCAGGTGTTGTAGGTTCAAAAATTATATTAAAAAAATTCATAATAATTGGAAGATCATGTTAGAGTACACCAAACATTCACAATATAAATCCCATTACAAAATGCAACTTTTTTTTACTAGTCACTAGGTATATTATCACAAAATAGTATGGGAAATTTTAATTACTGATTGTAATGACAGAGCAAGTTATTCATTAATATTTTATTTAATACAAATTCATGAAAGATCTAACTGCAGTTAAATGAGTTGTACGTGATAACATACACAGTGATTTAGTTTGTGATAACTTATTAGTAAACAGATATTTCTGTAAATGTCATTAATACGTGGAGTGTTGCATGGGGAGCATGGGGTCCAAATCTACCATGACCTCTTCTTTTTGCAGATCAAAATATCCAGTATATTTCAGTACTTTGGTTGGTATGCAAGAAGGACAAGGGTTTACTGGCAGTCTTGTGGAAGACATTGTATTCAAAGAGTTAGTTATTTTGAGCAAACTCTGACAGCCATGGTGGGCCTTTTGCTAAGGCTTGAGATACCCATAGATCAGCTTGAGTGACCACAGTGTAACACTAGACATAAAAATAAAGGGGAACATGCTGGAAGGCTCTAGGTATGAACTGTTCCTGGATACAGTTCCTAGACACATGTAGCTAGGCATGTTCCAGTGGGCATAAAAAAATACCTGTCAAAACAAATGTATAGTTTTGTTTGTTATACTGGACATAAGGAGCCATGGCAGTGAGGGTGTGGTGAACCTCTCCATGGATGGGATCTGCACAGTATGCTATGGCTGTTCATCTGGGATCTGTCTGATGCTGCATGAGAGTGGGGTTCCCAACATCTGAAGGAACATAAGATTTATTCACTATCTATATTGCTCTTCCTAATTCTTATCGAGTTGTTATTACCATTGTTATTACAACAGTTTTGTTACGCCACTTGCGGCTGTGCCTTTCTTATTGATATCTGGAAAGAACCCTGCACCCCTCCTGGTGCAGAGCAGAGGGTTAAAAAGAAACAGTAAGACTTGCACAATCTCCATGCATTGAAATTCACATTTCTCCTGCTTTACCTTTTGTAAGAAAAATGTAAGTGTTCTGCAAAAATAGACCATCTTAGGATGTGTCTCTGACTTCTTACCCATTGGTAACATCTTAGTTCACCAGAAACAGGTCAGTGCTGCAGGCTCATCGTATCTCAGTTCTTTACTTATTGTATCTCAGTTCAATACTATGTACACACAAGTGCATTTAGTTGTGAACCATGTTTCCTAGCAGATCTCCACTGCACAACAGAAACAGACTACAGTGCAAGGAACAGCTGAGTGTAAATGTTCCGTAGAATGAAGAACCACCCACTGTAAGAGAAGATCAGGTTTGAGGCCATCTAAGGAACCTGAAGGTGCACAAGTCCATGGGACCTGATGAGATGCATCCACAGGTCCTGAGGGAACTGGCAGATGAAGTTGCTAAGCCACTATCCATCACATTTGAGAAGTCATGGCAGTCTGGTGAAGTTCCCACTGACTGGAAAAGGGGAAACATAGCATAAAAAGGGAAAAAAAGAAGACCCGGGGAACCACAGGCCAGTCAGTCTCACCTCTGTACCCAGCAAGATCATGGAGAGGATCCTCCCGGAAACTATGCTAAGGCACATGGAAAATAAGGAGTTGATTGGTGACAGCCAACATGGCTTCACTAAGGGCAAATCATGCCTGACAAACTTGGTGGCCTACTATGACAGGGTTACAGCATTGGTGGATAAGGGAAGAGAAACCGATGTCACCTACCTGGACTTGTGCAAAGCATTTGATGCTGTCCCACATGACATCCTTGTCTCTAAACTGGAGAGATATGGATTTGATGGATAAGGAATTGGCTGGATGGTCACACTCAAAGAGTTGTGGACAACAGCTCAATGCCCAGGTGGATACCAGTGGCGAGTGGCATTCCTCAGGGGTCGGTATTGGGTCCAGCGCTGTTTCACATCTTTGTTGGTGACATGGACAGTGGGATTGAGTGCACCCTCAGCAAGTTTGCCGACAGCACCAAGCTGTGTGGTGCAGTCGACATGCTGGAGGGAAGGGATGCCATCCAGAGGGACCTTGACAGGCTTAAGAGGTGGGCCTGTGTGAACCTCATGAAGTTCAACAAGGCCAAGTGCAAAGTTCTGCACATGGGTCAAGGCAATCCCAAGCCACAAATACAGGTTGGGCAGAGAATGGTTGAAAACAGTCCTGAGGAGAAGGACTTGGATGTGTTGGTCAACGAGAAGCTCAACATGACCCGGCAATGTGCGCTTGCAGCCAAGAAGGCCAACCATATCCTGGGCTGCATCAAAAGGAGCGTGACCAGCAGGTCAAGGGAGGTGATTCTCACCCTCTACTCCACTCTCGTGAGACCCCACCTGGAGTACTGTCTTTAGCTCTGGGGCCCCCAACATAAGAAGGACATGGACCTGTTGGAGATGGTCCAGAGGAGGGCCACAAAAATGATCTGAGAGCTGGAGCAGCTCTCCTATGAAGACAGGTTGAGAGAGTTGGGGTTGTTCAGCCTGGAGAAGAGAAGGCTCTGGGGAGACCTTATAGCAGCCTTCCAGTACCTGAAGGGGGCCTACAAGAAAGCTGGAGAGGGACTTTTGACAAGGGCCTGTAGTGATAGGACAAGGGGTAATGGCTTTAAACTGAAAGAGGGTAGATTTAGTTTAGGTATAAGGAAGAAATTCTTCACTATGAGGGTGGTGAGGCACTGGAGCAGGTTGCCCAGAGAAGTTGTGGCTGCCCCATCCCTGGAATTGTTCAAGGACAGGTTGGATGGGGCTTTGAGCAACCTGGTCTAGTGGAAGGTGTCCCTGCCTATGGCAGGGGGGTTGGAACAAGATGATCTTTAAGGTCCCTTCCAACCCAACCCATTATATGATTCTATGATTCTGTGATCATGTTGGCCATCAAACTAGAATTTTGAAACACCAGACAAGGCAATATAGTCTCTTACAAAGTGAGGGGAAAATTGGTTTAGCTGGGACAGGTGTATTTTATGCAGTGACTAAATAAGTCAGTTTTAGAACAGTTTTAGCTTGTGGTATGATACAAGCAGTAATGAGAGAATTGCTAGTCTAGAAAGCATCTAACTTTATTTACTTTTATGAAAAAGAAAATGTTGCTGTTTACAAAATCTCAAGTCTAGTGTGATTAATTTAGCATCTAACTTCAGCATGGGTGAGCCTCATATGAAATTTTCTAAATATGTGCAGTAGAGAGACAAGGGAGGTGGTGTTAAGAATAGAAGAAATTGGTGGGAAATGAACCAATCCCCCTAAATGAAATATTTTAACCCCATAACTAGTCAGTGGAGAGCAATAAAGTGTCTCTGACAGCCTGCTTAGCATCTTCTAGTTTGACTAAATTAGGTCCCTGGACTAAAAAGTTTTGTGAATATAGTTGGAGGTTTACCAGTCTGCAGAGAATTTGAGCAAACTGTGGTGAGCTCAAGCCAATGTCACAGTGAGAACAAATTGCACTGTTAGCAGGTCAAGACGTAGAAATGTCTGTAAAATAATAGAGGAAGGAAAAAGTAGCATGCTAGGGGGGGAAAGAAAAAGAAAAAAAAGGAGCAGAACAGAATAAAATACTTCACAAAAATGTACACATCAGTCAAAAAAAATCTCTTTCAAACCCCCAAGCACATAGGGAACTGTTGCCTGCAGCATTTTGTTCACTATAGACATTGCAGAAATTTACAGTGATTTTTAAAAAATATATATTATGCAGGCATTTTTTCTATTCTGTTATTTACTATAATTTATTTGTATTTTGACACCATTAATAATATCCATATAAAATATTTGTCTATAAGTTTCTATGTAGGGAACTCACCTGGGTTCCAGTTAATGGACTATTTTGCACTGAAAAATCACTACATAAAATCCTATTAGGACCTACCCTAACCACTAGGGTAGATATTCATATCCACACTTACTTTCACTTCCTGTCAGAATACAAAAATGTCCATAAATCAAAATTAAAGATGTAAGAGAATAAAATTAAATGCATTAAAATGAAAATTAAAAGAGATATATACTTCTCCTTAGCAAAACAGCTTCCCTCATGGGATCTCCTGTCCTGATTCTGAGCATAATATTAAGCATCTCTGTTTTTCCATCTTCTTTTGAAAGTGCTCTAAATTCTATGTTCTGTTGACAGACAGGAGGCACTTCCCCCCCCAGCCCTTTATATTTCAGTCTTTCTCTATCTTCTGTAGAAAACCACCTGTCTAGTGCTCAATGTGTTATAAGTCTTGTAGAGTGCTTAAAGATGACCTCCTGGTTAAAGTCCCTCTGCAAACACAGACAAATATTTAGTTTGTGGCTCCATATCTTGGCACGACGATCCTCCAACCTGTCAAGATGAGGCAGGTCTGGCCACATGCCACAGCTTAGAGCGAGACACAGGTCAGGGACAGACCCACCTATGTGATTATGACAGTGTTATGTGATACAGTAGAGCACATCAATCCAGTTGGCACCAGTAGAAGCTAAAGACAGACACTTTTTTCCCCTCCCTTCCTTTTCCTTCATTTTTTTTCCTCCTTTTCTTTCCTTTCCTTTTCTTTTCTTTTCTTTTCTCTTTTCTTTTCTTTTTTCTTTTCTTTTCTCTTTTCTTTTCTTTTCTTTTCTTTTCTTTTCTTTTCTTTTCTTTTCTTTTCTTTTCTTTTCTTTTCTTTTCTTTTCTTTTCTTTTCTTTTCTTTTCTTTTCTTTTCTTTTCTTTTCTTCTTTCTCTTCTCTTTCTCTTTCTCTTCTCTTCTCTTCTCTTCTCTTCTCTTCTCTTCTCTTCTCTTCTCTTCTCTTCTCATGGTCAAATTCCTTTCTCTGATTCAGGAACCATAATATGCAGGGTTGCCTACACAAAAAGGTGTAGTCAGACATCTGTTTGTTATGTCCAGACTCTGAGCCAGCTAGACGTGAGGTGTGAATGATCTTAACACCATGCAATTGTATTAGCTCCGGGCTGAGTCTCACTAAATACTTTTAACCTCTCTACAACTTCTTCTCTGCCTGCAACATCCAGTGTTGCTGTTCCCTAAATAATGTTGAGTAAGATCAAGCGAGCTGTTGCATACAAGCTCCTTGCATACAAACTGCTTCGTGCAGAAAATAACTAGGAAAGCACACGGGGCCAATTCAGAGCAGAGCATCAGTGGTTTTGTCTCTCTCCTGAGACATCTAGAAAATCTTCAAGCTGCTTGGAGTTTGCCCTATCCTATGCCATTGTACACCTCCTGCTTGGAGAAACTTCATTCAAATCCTGGACATCCCCACCACACCAGGCAATACCTACGATTTCTAGTGTTATTTCAAAATTCATCCAAAAAATTGAGATCACGTTTATTGGTTTCTCAGAGTCAGAAATGATCTGCACTGTGTAGATGACCAACCTTGTTGATTCAAAAATTGAGTATACAGTCCAATTTCAGGAAGCAGGATATCTCCTGGGTTTGTCTTATTCCAGATCATGTACAGCCAAGACTCCTGCTTACCACTGATAGGATGTTCCCCTCCTCTGTCCCCTGTGACTGGTCAAAAGACGAGATCAGCCACTCCAGCTCATCTTTTAGTTTAGAAAAGGCAAACAAAGGCAAAGAGGAAAGGAAAACTATAAATGTAATGTATCTTGGATAAGAAGGTGTATGTTAGCTGAGCAGCCATGGCAAGAAAACAGATCGAGGCATTTAACAAGCAGCACATAGTTAAAAAAAAAAACTGTAAATACAGTTACACAATTGATTTTAAGCAATTAATTTGAGCTATTGGGCATAATTTCCCTGATTTAATCAAATATATTAAATAAACAAAATGTCTGTAAGTAATTCCTTTCTTTTTTGCCCTGGGTTTGTGTTTATATTTTTTTCCCCACTGCATTGAATTTATCTAAGACAGCTGTACCTTTAAATATGTAATTACTTTCCTTTGCCTAGTGCTGCAGAGCTTTCCTTGGGGGAAAGATATCAGAAGAACAGTTATCCACACCTCGGATGAAGTGGAAAATTTAGTTGTAAGTGGCATTTACTGCTCTCTTCAGTAGCAATAATCCAACCATTGAAATGTTACTAAGATTGCTTCTTTTGACCCTTTTTAACAAGATCACAGCTTTCAGCATTTCAAGTACCCTTATCAACCAGACCCAGCAGTGGCTTCAGGAAAGGCATTACCTGATGCGGGAAGCTTTAAGGTGTCAGAGAGAGTCAATCAGCCCCAGTACTAAGCAATTCTTATCAGAAATCCTTTGCTCTTTACTTTGTATGATTGTTCCCTTCCTTATTGACGTGGGGGCTGTAAGGTTGGTTGAAGAAAGAACTTTGTGAGTAATGTACAGGTTTTTTCTCTACATAAGTGTCTTTTATGAAACATCAACTTATTAAGGCAGTTACTACAGTGTGGGTGTTGGAGGTGATGTGAGTGAAAAGCCTTCAGAGATGAGGTCTACAAAACACTAGGCAACCTTTAAGGCGGTCAGAGTAGAAATCAGCAGGTCCCACCAGCATGGTCTGTACAAGATTTCTACTGTGGCACCAAAGTCACAGAAAATTTTTTCTCATCTTCTCAATTACAGTACATCTCTATGTTCAGGGGAAACATAAGTTGATATTGTGATCTACAGCAGCAGGTGAAGGCACTCTATGATGGAATATAAACTTTGTCAACATCAAAAATAAGGGGTTGGAGAAGAAGCAGATGTTGAGTACACTTAGCATTTTGGTATAATTGGGCAACACTTTCAAAGTTCAAAATCACAGGGGTTTTTTGACTTTCAAAGTTAGTGAAAAATAGAAAGAGGACTTAGGGAAATTTAACTTGAATTTTCTATCCTATGAAGATATCAAAGGAACTGCTCACTCTTTTTTAATATGTTGGGAAAAGAAAGAAAGCAGAAGTGCTTGGGTTCATCTGTCTTCATCTTTTTCTAAGTGTCACCACTGTATTTGCTTTCTGTGCTGTATATCTTGCAACTTTTACATGGATTAAATGATTTTAGACTTCATTGCAAAATATTTCAAGATCTACTGCCAAAAAAATGTTGGAGAAAAACTAAATATCCCTATCATACTAATATGTAAATAAATGTTGATTACTTAGAAATGTATGTTCATCTATTATAATTATTGGAGGGTTTTAAAAAATTTAAACAAACAATAATAAGCAAATTCACATTTAGCAAGTATTCTTGCATCATGTGCATAGTCCACTTGTATGTTTCTTATGAGTAATGGAAACTCATATGAGTAAGTTTCGTAGCATGAAAAAGTATTATTATTGAAGTCTAATAATAAATGCAATGATTTTGTGAGGATCTGGTATATTCTCCATCCTTTGAAGCTTCTTGATGTACTGGGAATGCCATTCTACATGAATGGTAAGCAGTAATTGTCCAAAACTGATGCTGCTACAGATGTCCATTGTAAGGCCCTACCCTAACTGTGCTTAGTTAACAGATTGTCTGAGAGGAGAGGTCTAAGGCGACCCTAACTAAATCATATAATATGGCTTTGTTTAAGTTAACAGATTGTCTGGGAGCTGAAATCTGGGTGATGTATTACTGACTTGATCAGTAAACCGTGAGAAGTTACTTAAGATCTGCCAAGAAGGAAATTAGAGAAAAGGTAATTCCAGCAGGGGGAGATAGCGACCACCGACTCATGAGCCCCTGACCACAATTACACCCCAGACTCAAATTGAAGGACAACTGAGCATGCTCACTAATTTAAATAGTAGGCAAAGAGATTTTTAACCAATCATAGCACTGCATATGTATTAGGGAATTAAATATGGTAATGGATGTGTATAAATAGTGGCTGACTTGATGATTCGGTGTGCTAGCTTTGTGGAATTACCACCTAGCACCCATCTCTGCACAGAAATGAAATAAAACAGTATCGTCTCAGTGTGTGAAGATTGGTTTATTGCACACCGGGTAAACGAGCCCTATTTGGGACAACATAATCAAGGAATTGATGCAAAAATCATGGAGTAAAGTCGAAAAGCCTGGGAATGTCAAACTTAAGGCCTGTCTAAGCCTACAAGAATCACTGTTGTTGTGAAGATCCACTAGAAAGCAATGCTGCAAATGTTATATTCAACTACCTTTGATTCCTGAGACTGAGTGACTATATGTTCTAGCCTTACAGAAAAGGATCTGGGGGTCCTGGTGGACACCAAGCAAAACATGAACCACCAATGTGTCCTTGTGACAAAGAATTGTGTTCTGTAAGGTCAACATGGTATTGCAAGCCTGCATGCTAGAATTGTGTTTTCCTGAATCTATCTATAGAGTTTGTGAGCGTTCAATACAGCAACATTCAAAGGATTTGTTTACACATTCAGTAAAGATCAATATCTTTTCAATATGCCTAGAATAGCTTAATGAGTGTCCTGAAAACCATATGCAAGATGAAAAATTGATTGGATGTGATTCTTGTTTGAGACCACCTATGAACTCATTGATTTTTGTTGGATGTCAACTTTGCAAAACACTTCTTAGAAGTTTTCAACTTTGAAATATCTGCGGTGAAATTAGAAGCCCACCTGAGTCCATTAAAAGGTTTGATATCCTTCTAGTGTTGAAAAATTTCAGCACACTGCACATTTTGTAAAAGGTATAACATCAGTACCCATTGCTCCCCTCCTTCAAAGCATATATTTCCTGTTGAACGTTAGATGAGTTCATAGAATCATTCAAAGAAAAAGAAAAAGGAAGGGGGACACTTCAGTTTTCACTTGAGGTAGGGATTAAAGCATTTTCTTGGGAAGGGGAATTAGTGATCCCTACCCAGGCTCTCCTATACAGTGCCAGAGCAAAAGTATGATTCCCAACTCATGCCTTTCAGATGACAGAAGTTTTAGTAATGCTCTCTAAGGGAAGCAGGCTTTTAATTTCCAAATAGCTTACTCCTCTCAGGATTCATAAACAGATACTTCTCCTGAAATTAAATAGCTAAACCTTTTTCTAAAAAAGGAGGAAAAGGAGAAATATAGTGATTTCCTGCAGAAGATAGCTAGATGAGAAAATAACTCTCTGCCTTTTAGTCAAGTAGTTAGAATAGTCTTCTAGAAATGGAGAAGCTTAAGTTCTGTCTTTCTTTCTGTCTAAACAATATCAAACCTACCCTTCTTAAGTCAATGCACTAACAATTAGAGTATAAGGTATTTGAGGGTATATTGTTTCCATTTGTCTCCTGTTGAAAACACTCCACTTTGTAAAAATATATAGATGAATAAATAAATCAACAAATAATATTCTTCAGCTACTCAGAGGTTTAAGAACAAAGAGACAATCTTCTGTCCTAAATGATTGCTGTTATGGTTTCCTGCAGTCTCAGCTGATGAATATCTATTGACTTACAAAAACTGAAACAGCTTCAACAAAAAATTATAGGAAAGTCTGATACCTGAATGATCATGTCTGGTCTCAAGTGACTTTTCATAGGCTATTTGAGTGCAAATACTTTCAGGCAAAGCTCAGGATTGTATTTGTCTTTCCTTATGAGTTTCACTGCCATTAAATTAGAGACACAGTCTCCTTTTGTTTTGCACATAACCCAATTTATGCTTGACTCTTTAAAAATGGCTAGATATTATGGAACTAATACCTGAGCATATTCTCTGATCAGATGGTCTATGTGTTCAGCTGGGATGCTGGAAATTGGGATACAAAATCCCTGCTTTAAATCAGAGGGCACAGTTGATTCAGGGTTTCACATATTCCAGATGAGTATTTTTAATTACTGGCTACTGGGTGAAAAAGGACCCATATCATTGTCTTGATCAAAAAGTTGCCTGGTTGAATTATCTTCTTCACCAGGATGGTAAATTGTAAGGGGAAAGATGCACCAAAATTCCTGAGAAGCATCATCCTTCTGATAGTATCTGCAATTAACCATCTTAGATGGTTTCAAGGGTTGATATTATGGCTTTTATAGATTATACTCTTGAAAGCCTAGATAGTTGATAACACCAGGTGTAGATCCTGTCCTCTGACAAACCACTAAAATTAAACACTGCAGTACTGACCTTAGGTCCCCTTTGAAGTTAGCTCAGAGGTCCCACCGTAGGTATGGAATATCTTTCTTCCATAATTAAATATCCGTTTTGGATCTAGCACAATGTTACGAGACAAGTCAAGGTCAGGATGAAGATCAGTTGAGAAAAGAAGAGAAAAAAGAATGTGACTATGAGAATAACTAGATTAAGGCACATTTAAATATGCCTACTAAATTTCTTAACTGCTTTTTCTTCCAGGCAACAGAAAGGGGCCTGACACGAAAAACTGGTTTGAATGGGTTGAAAGATTTCTGCACGTACCAGTGATGATTCCGAAGTCAGTTATTCTGATTGATATATAAAGTAAAACCACTTGTCTGTAATCACCTGCTATGAGAATGGTCTAAATAGATATGTAACCATGAGCTGCCTGTGTACATCTGGGCTATATGTAGGGATATTATACTACCATTTCTGTCAGCGTCCATATACGTTGCTCACTGCCTAAACCCTTTTGAGCATTACGTCTTAGATTCAGTTTGGTGTGAAAGGTTCTTTCTTCCCATCATCACTGTATCCAGTGAATAAGAATAGTTAGAAATACCTTTAGCTGGACAAGGTTTTAGAAAAAGCACAAAGACTAAGTATACATGGCTAATTGTGTGAAATATAAGATATTCCAGAAGACATAATTAAAAAAACCAAAACAAAGGAAAGGAAAGGAAAGGAAAAAAAAAACCCAAACTAACAAACAAAAAAAAGTCTCCTGAAAATCAGGGAACATTCATTATCTCAAATTTGAGACCCTAGATCCATTGCCACTTATAAAGGCTAGAGTCTGATCATTTTTATATGAAGGTCTAATACAAAGAATATAGAGACCATTGTGTTTTCAGCTTTATTTGTGTCTGCAAAATAGGGAAGAAACTGGAGGGAACGTTAAAAAAAATAAATAAATGCTGTGAACTGATCAAAACATACGCCCCAGGTCTTCAACTGGAGTCAATTAACTCCAAGTGATTATTTTCCTTAGCTGGTACACATTTAAAAGTTATCTTCATTTTCCCACCACTACTAATAGAATTCTTCCAATTTCGTCTACATTTCTCGCAACCTGTTGCAGCATTTCCTTGAAATGCATAAAGCATGAGGTCATATTCCCCACACTCTGCTTCCCAACAGGATGCCCTTGGAGCACATCGGATCTGTAAATATGATTAGCAATACATGGTTAGACTGTGCAGCAGCACTTACTCAGAGAAAAAAGAAAAATCTAGTCTTCATTGTTGTCTGTGAGTATTCAAGCCCAGTGGATTCATTTGTCTTCCACCTGCATCACTAGTTTCATTTCTGAGTAAAGGAAACATTTCAAATTGGGCAGGTTCAGTTGTGGATGTGTTCATCTTTGATTTAGCCTCTTCTTTTTTTTTTTTTTTTTTTCTCCCCGCCCCCCCCAGTCTGTTTTGAAAGAAACAGCTGTTGTGTGATTCTCTCACTGATAAGGAGAAAAGGCTGTAAGAGAAAGGTAAATCCTATAATCCCACTTAAGTCAAAAGTTGCTGCAATTGCTGGTCAATGAGCAAAAACGAGTGCTTTTTTGAGGGGCAAACTCTTCCTCCCTTTCTCATGCTATATAGTATGTAAATTCAAACCCATTTACTACACTCAATATCAGGAGTGTATTTAACTGAGGCAAGAGATGAGGGTACTTTTGTCTCCACCCTTCACTGACACCACCGATCAAGTACTTTATTTAAACTCCAGGTCAGACAGTGTGGATTTCACTGTAGGTAAACACATGACTCTGCATCTCCCCATCCTCACTGTAACGAGTTAAGCCTTGGGTGGGTTAAAAGAAAAAAAAACCACAGAGACTTAAATTCGACCTTTAGCTGTTTTCAGGTAGTATCCTTTCAGCTAAGGTAACGTGCCAGTCCTAATGAGTGAGTGCCTTGTTTAATGAAAATAAAGTGTCATCATCTGAACGCTTACCTGGCTTCAGGTCTTTTACGCTTCTATTTACCTTTCTTTTCAGGTTTCCAAAAAGGGCAAAAGGCAGCACAGGCAGAGCAGGAGGAAGCCCAGGAGGGAGCAGCAGCAGAGGGAGCCCCAGGCCGGAGGAGGAGGAGGGCAGGAGGTGCTGCAGGCCCGCAGCAGGGATCCCCTGCAGCCCTGCAGAGACCCCGCTGGAGCAGAGACCCACCCTGCAGCCCGGGGAGGGCCCCACGCCGCAGCAGGGGGAGATTTCCTGCAGGAGCTGCGGCCGTGGAGAGCCCAGGCGGGAGCAGGTTGTCCCTGAAGGACTGCAGCCCGGGGAAGGGCCCGCGCTGGAGCAGGGAGACGTGTGAGGAGGGAGGAGCGGCCGAGAGGGGCTGGGATGTACTGACCGCAACCCCCATGGCCACCCCTGTGCCCCTGGGAGGAGAGGAGTCCACATTAAAAGACTGAATTTTGGCCTGGGGAAGGTGAGGGTGGAAAAGTGTCAGTTTAATTTTTTGTCTTTGTTTCTCACTACCTGAATCTATTTTAATTGAAAACAGGTGAAATTTTCCCCAAGTCAAGTCTGTTTTGCTTGTGACAGCGTCATGGTTTGACCCCAGTCGGCAACCAAGCACCACACAGCCGCTTGCTCACGATCGCCCTCACCTCGGTGGGATGGGGGAGAGAATTGGAAGGGCAAAAGTAAGAAAACTCATGGGTTGAGATAAGAATAATTTAATGACTGAAACAAAAATAAAATAAAATAAATAATAATAATAATGATGTAATGAAAAGGAAAACAACAAAAAGTTAGAGAGAAACAAAACCCAGGAAAAAAATGTGATGCAAACACTCACCACCTGCCAACTGACACCCAGCCAGTCCCCGAGCAGTGATCGCTGCCACCCAACCAACTACCCCCAGTTTATATACTGAGCATGACATCATATGGTATGGAATAGCCCTTTGGTCAGTTTGGATCAACTATCTTGGCTGTGCCCGCTCCCAGTTTGTTGTGCACCTGGCAGAGCATGGGAAGCTGAAAAAGTCCTTGAGTAGTATAAACACTGCTTAGGAACAACTAAAACATCAGTGTGTTATCAGCATTCTTCTCATACTGAATCCAAAACACAGCACTATGCCAGCTACTAGGAAGAAAAGTAACTCTAACCCAGCCAAAACCAGGACAGGCAGTAATTGGTGAGTGATCTCCCTGTCCTTATCTTCATCCACAAGCTTTTCTATCCTGTTTTCTCCCTACGTCCTGTTGTGGAAGAGGAAGGAGAGAGTGGCTGGGTGGGTATCTGGCAGCCAAGATCGACCCACCACAACTGTGTTACAGAGAGGAACTCATTGAAAATAGTAAGAACAAAGATGTAGATATAATTTCTAACATAGAAAATCCCAAAGCTGTAGATGGCTCACTGATGAAAAAGCGTTCAAGGGTGGAAATATTTTTTCCCAAAATATTTCATACTGTCAGAGATCAGTACCACTGCAGTCTAATCCAGTACTGCTGTTCTTACAGTCTGATGTTACTTTGGAATATAGCAATGTTATTGGTGTCAAAATCACCTTCAGCACAAAGTCAAAGGGCTAAAAGTATACCATCTCCTCACAGCAGTAAATGTCAATCTATCATCTTTCTGGACACAAAACTGCCCTTAACATGGCACCGTCATGTATAAAGTTGTCCTCACAGTAAAGCTGTGGAGCATTTAGGATGCCCTCTGTTCTGCTGAACAGGGGGATTGAGCGAGTGTCTGGGTTGGAGTTTGGCCCTTAGCCAAGGCTAACCCACCAGAGCAGGAATGATCTTACACCTGCTCTGGAGCTCCACGCAGATCCTAAATTTGATCAATGTTTCTGGCTGTACCTTTGCTGGAGATAGTAAATAGTAATGATAACGACTGTGTTTGTCTAGAAGAGTGACAAAGGGATTTGAGAATGTCTTGGATTGTATGGCCTACAGAGTTTCAGTATCTGTTCCACTAAATTAAATGGCCAGTGAAGTGTTTATCTTTCACCTGAAATATAAAGCCCAGGGCACCTGGAGTGTGTTGATCCCTAGTAGCCTAGAGGAGCATCAGTTCTGAACTAGCATTGGTAGACACAGGCCATGATACACGGTCCACTCTTTACAGTATAGAGCCACCACCTTTACAGGCCCAAACACTGCCTTGAACTCATTTTTATTAGAATTTGATGCAAGTTTATAGCCAGTTCCAGTTAGAAATGACAGAATCCACATACATGATCAACTAATTCACACAAGGTTATTTGAAACAAGGCTCAGTCAGTTTCACCGCTCACAGAATGACTTTTCAAGTTCTTGTTGGATTTTAATGTGTGTATTGTCTCTGCTTCTAGTGTAATGGTGGATTGCTTACATGGTATTTTGTTCTTTTTCCACACTTTTGTACTTTCTTGACTTCAGTTCAGGACTTAGAATCAGGGGAAAAGAACACCTGAGAGTTGGTCTAGGTCTAGGTCTAACTACATATGTTCTCTGAAAAGGAATGAAATTATTATCATATAGCAACTTTTCCAAATTATACATTATGGAGAAGTTTCCCATTGAGTTTAACCACTAGCAGACACAGTATTATGAAATTATAGGCCTTATTTTGTTACTAAGTGTATGTCAGCCTAGATTAACCTTAAGTTTTGAAAACACGTCAAGTAAACATGCAGTTTAATATGTGATCTAAGAGCAGCATCTTTCCAAAATATTTTCCCCCAGGCAAGTATTTCACTACAATAAAGAAATAAATGAAATTAAGCTTGACATTGAGAAGATCCCAAAATGCTTGAACTGTGTCATGGAGAGGAAAAAAGTCTTCCCACAACTTCTGTCAAAAACCTGATTGATCAAAGAACCTTATTCTGATCTGTCTCAATTGTACTGCTTAGCGGACTTTGAATGAAAGCAGGAGAAAAGGAAACATGACACCAAGGGAGAAATAAATCAAAACAAAACAAAAGAAAACCTCTCTTGGCATTCACTCTGTGTGTCACTTTGAAGGAGTTATTTATCCATTTTAGTAAGTTACTCTACTTACTAAAATGAAAAGGTTTAATATGAACAAGAATGTTCTGAGGGCAAATTAATTGCAAGATAGATCCTCAGCAGGTGTAAATTAGTGTAATTTGATGGAATTCATAGCCTGACCTCAAGCTTCCCCAGATGAGCATCTGGTCTATTGTATGTTGTGTATTTTAGCAGGCTAAGTACTAAAATTAAGCCTTTCTAATAAGCTTTATTTTTCTGTGATTTTCCATTCTGAAATCATGGCTGGTAGCTTGTTAATAGCCCCAGCAACTTCAATTAATTTGTTACAAAGTCTCTTCTTATATTGCACTAGACCAAACTCCTTTAACCTTTCTCTATGACACATCTCAAAGGATATTATTCTTGCTGTTCTGTTTCTTACTAGCTCAAGGGCAATTATGTTCTTGCTGAGGTATTGCAACAAAAGCTGCAGAAAGTGCTCTGGGTGAGGTATAACAAGTGCCTTTCATAGCAATAATACCACCTCCTAAGAGTTATACTACCCTCTCATAGCACACTAAGATGTCATTCTCTTCATTTTCTCTTTGGGAACCATATATTTCATGGCACATTTAAAAGAAATTTTCAACATTTCCCCCATTCTTTTTTTTTTTTTCTGTTTGTGTTTGGCCTCTTTTAAGAAGTTTTAATTCAGAAGACTCTTTTCCTATTTACCTGCATGATTCAGCTTTTCCTCATTAACTTGATATAATTTTACTATGATTAATTGTTTGAATTCACTAGCATTCAGAATAGCTAAGTGTTGTTATGTTTTGCATATCAACAGGCAGTCCATGTTCCAAAAAGCTTACTGCAAAAGGAGGGAAGAGAACTAGGGAAGAAATTCAAGCCTCTCTGAACTCACTATCAAGACCTGGCTGAACACCAGTCAAGTCAAAGTCTCACACAGAGACATGAAATAACTGATCCCATATCCTGCAGCAAGTCTGCACCTTAGCTGGTAGCTGCTGAGTATACAGACCAGTACTCTTTTCTCATCATAAAAATAAAATGCATATAAAATAAAAATACCTTTCCATCTAATAAATGTCAGATAACCCCCTAAAATATTGTATTGTTAATCATGAACATTCCATTTGTCAATCGAGTCCATCAATGGTACTTTTAAAAATATTCTTCTACATAATTTCTGAAATGGTCTCCATCAGGAAAAAGAAGCGGTCTCTCATTTTGTATTCCCACCTCTCCATTTTGAACAGTTTAATTAGCTGACTCATTCCATGGGCTTTTTACATGAATGGATAGAACATGTGATTCTCCTTTTAATCCAGTAATCCACTTTTTTTTTTTTTAAACTGCATTTCCCTTAAAGGCTTTCAGTCATTCTATGACTTGTCATTTTAGCATTCTTAAAGGAACTCACCTTTTTGACAACTGTAAAAGTGACTAACCATAATTTCTTTTATGTATGCATTTTGGAGTTCCTAAGGGGATCTTCTCTGGAAATGATTTCTTCATTTCAGGAGTTACGTTCTTCACCCCTCTCCCCATTTATGTTGGTTGATGGTAATTATTTAATATATTTGCTTTTTCCTTTGTCCTCCATCTCTAATTCCCTATAATCATTCTTAAGAGAATTCATCTTTCATTTCACTATTGTTTACTTTCCCTAGCATGAAATTACATTATTTGTTCAGTACCCTGTTATTCAAAGATCATTATATTTTCCCTCTCTGAATCATTTCTTGGTTATTTTCACTTCCTCCCAGAGCAAGCCCCATCCACTCATTATTAGATTATGAGTAACTTTTAAATGCTTTTGATCAATCTTTTATATTCTTGTTTACATCTTGGTCTAATCACATCAGTTTGTGCCTCATGCTGCCTTTTTGACAATTAGGACACTATTTATGAAACAAATGGATTATTTACATGACAATAACTTGTAACTAATGTGTGTTTTCTTTCTAATTTGTTAGGTTTCATGATTTATCAAAACCCTCCCTTGACAGCTGTCTTCTCTACAGGATAGAGAAAATGAGTGCATAATACATACTATGATTATTTCCTTTTAGCATATATTACAGACTAATGAAGGCACAATTACTATTCCTGAAATTATATGAAATAGGGATAGGTCAGGCATAAAAGATTTTGAAAAGGGCCAAGGTGTTTGGTCACAAGAATGATGCCTTAACTGCTAATGCAGTGTATTTAACCAACTCATCCCTCTTTCTGCATTGGTACAGTGAAGATAAACCTTGATTCCTCTTCAAGGAGCTTTCAGATCCAAGGATCAAAAATATGATACAAGAATTTAAGCAAGATCACTGGAGAAAAGGTATTATGGGAGTGTTTTCAACTTAGGTAAATTAACTCAAGGTTGTTTGAATGTGTACTTGTGGTAAGAATGATATTTATATATGAGTTCAAATAAGCTTTGCCTGAAGCATCCTGCAAAGATAACTACTGTTACTGTCATGGGATTATTCTGACCATCAGCTGCTACTGACAAGAACAAATAGAATCATAGAATCATAGAATTATAGAATGCTTTGGGCTGGAAGGGACCTTTAGAGGTCATCTAGTCCAACCCCCCTGCAGTAAGCAGGGACATCATCAACTAGATCAGGTTGCTCAGAGCCCCGTCCAACCTCACCTTGAATGTTTCCAGGGATGGGGCCTCCACTACCTCTCTGGGCAACCTGTTCGAGTGCTTAACCACCCTCAGTGTAAAAAATTTTTTCCTTATATCTAGCCTAAACCTACCCTCCTTTAGTTAGGTAGGTACAAGCCTGTCTTATTCTTCTCAGCGTAACGCCCTGGAAGACTGCAATGAGAGAGGCTCTCAGTCCTTCCGTATTGCTGTGCCTACTGACTACACAGAATGGTTGAGACTGTAATCATTTCAAAATCTAACCACAGCAGGAAGAGTTTTCCTGGCTGTCCTTCATAATCACAACCACTTCCTGGAAGGCGATCTCACCCTTATCACCATGGACTTTATTGATAGTTCGCTGGTAGCTGAGGGACCTCATGAGGATGCAGGTAATCAAAATACCATTATCAGTGTACCATTGCCAGGTTTTGTTACTATTACTGGCATGAAAGTAACTGGCAAGTTTTTCTGACGACCATTAAAATTGGTAGGTGTTGGCTTCCAATTCTCCTTCATCTCATTTCCTGTTCATCTGCCATACATTTTCTCAAAGTCTAACACTAAGTGCCTTGTCTCCACTGAGCTTCTCAAAACTCATTATATTGTCCCAATGTACTGTCAGTATGTGGCAGACAGACAGCTTGGTGCTCCTGGCCGCTTTCTCGTGCTAATATACCTTTTCTTCTCTCCATCTCACTTAGTAAAGGTAAGTGTTCATGGAAACCCTTAATCTCACCTAGTCTAAACCAGCATTTACTAGCTTCCTCAGCCTCAAAAGTGCACCCATGACTGAGTATCTGTCCCTCTAGGTAATGATACTGTTTTTCACATTTGCATTTCAAAGTACGTTAACTCTTGACCTTGTTAAATATAACAGATATATGGATGGCACCTGTAAGGTTTGATTATGATGTTGGTCTC
>VYZW01051848.1:0-14903 GCA_013401315.1 Balaeniceps rex
AAAAGTAACTCTAACTCAGCTGAAACCAGGACAAATGGAGAGGCATTTGCAGTCGATTTAAGGAGGTTCTAGTATCATTCTATAAATTCCTGAAATATTATGTATAATTCTAATCATGCATACTTAAGAAAAATGAATCAAAACTAAAGCAGATGCAGATTAAAGTGAATTGTAGAATCATTCACTTTGGAAAGGACCTTGAGAAATTTTCTAGCCCAAGGTCCTGCTCGAAGCAGGGTCACCACTGAATTCAGACCAGGCTGCTCAGGGCTTTGTCAGTTGGGTCTTGAAAACCCCCAAGAACAGATCTTCCAAAGCATCTCTGGGTGACCTCTTCTACTGCTTTGATGTCCTCAGGGTGAAAACTTTTTTCCTTATCGCAGTTCAAAGCCTCTTGTTTCTGTTTATGACTATTGTCTCTTGTTCTTCTGTCTTGGACCTCAGTAAAGAGGTCGTTGTCTCGGTAATTTAGGCATAGGCTGCTAATAGGTGCCCACCAGGCCTCCAGGCTAACCAGGCCTCCAGGCTAACCAAGCCCAGCTTCCTTAACCTCTGTTGATGTGCTTCAGTGCTTTGAAGACAGTGATCACACCAAGGGCCAGCCTATTAATGAGGAAAACCTTTGCTTGTTTATTTTAGCAAAGTGTGTCCTTGTCTGCAGATGTAGAAGAAAGCCATCAAAAAACCCCAAGGTGGGAGAAAGCCTATTATAACTAAAGCACAAAGTAGGTCTGGCATCAGTGAATGTAACCTGTCCAAGAATAAATTTATGCTGAGAATTGGAAGAAAGCTCTACTCAATGGGACAGTCAGGTTCTAGAGCAGCCTTCCAGGGAGTGTAAAAACTGAAATTCTTCATTATATTAAGGTGGATACGTTTCCAGAAGGGATTACATGAGATCATGTATCTGCCTTAGGAGTGAACTGGAGTCTAGAACCTGCAGGTCCCTCCTGACTTGGCCTGTGTAATGCTGCTGTTTCACTTAGACTGTTATTCAGGCTTGGTTCAACCTCTTATGTGAATCTGGTGGAATTCAGTCAGTAAACCTCACAGCACCAAGCAGTACACTTTCTCTTTAGCCTAGAGTCATTAGGAAACTTTGCATCTTTGGAGAGCAAACTTATTTCTTACAATTGTGAACTTGAACTAGAAAGTAATGTATTGGATTTTGAGGAGTGAAACTTCAGTCTGTATTTCTGAATGCTCTTACCTCATCGCTTTCCCTTCTGGTCCATCGTTTTTAATTCAATTTCACATCTATTAAGAAAGGGGAAAAAAACTAGTCTTGTGTATTTATTTTAATCTTAAACAGCTGAAGAAAAGCAGTTAGTTTAAACCTGGGGTTGTATAGCATGTGGAGATATGACACTTTTCCTCCCCTGCATTTTAATTGTAAGATGGGAGGAATCTTAAGCTGCTACTGGAGCATAAAGTTGGTAACAAAATAACTTGTTTAACTGAATAGATGGGAAGTCACTTAAACATCAAGAAACGTCATGTACGTTGGAAATGTCTCATTTCTTGATGTTTAAGTGACTTCCCATTTATTTAATTTTAGCTGTGAAATTAGAAGCACTGTGGCACTAAGACGTTTTGTAGTTACACCTTAAAGAATGAACGAATTCTGTTGCAGATGCCTATAACAAACAAAACACAACTTATTCTACATCTGCATATACGTGACCCAAACTTCTGTTCCAAAAGCTGTGGTCACAGTTGTTACTACAATCTTTGCAATTTTTTTTTAAATTTATAGTTTATAAATGGTATGTAATCTACACTGAAATTCTTTATTGTGTATGCGATGCAACTGGTGGGGTAGTTACTGGAGCTGTAATTATGAGATCGGTGCTGGCTGTGGTGTGGGGGGGAGAGAGGGCAAGGTTTGCATGCTTGAGATCACAAACAGAATGTGCTATTATATAACTGTGCAGAGGGGATGTAGTCCACAAATTGTATTTAATCCTACTTCTGATACTGTGGCTCTTCTTAACTGCTTTCATTAATAATGTTGCAGCTGGTGCTATAATGCAGAAGTGTGAGGATATGAGCCTTATCAGTTTGCTGTAGCAAAAGGCTGGAATTCCCTTTGATAGCCTGGGCGGGGTGGGGGGGGGAATCAGGGCGGTCATTGTTAGGTGCCCTGTGGAAGAGCAAACTTGTCAGGGCCACAAGAATTGCAAAAGTGTCTCTGGGCCAAGACTCCTTTGACAAGAATAGGTGGAGGGGCTTTAAGCATACAAGGGATACAGATACAACTTCCTTGCTAACTTTTAATATAGGAAATAGGATACAGGGTAGCTAAGACCACTAAGAATCTTTCATAACTTGAAAAATTAAAGTTTGCTGCTTTTGTGTCAAAACTTCTCTACCTAACCAAGATTTTTTTTCTGCACTTTCCTTTGAGTAAATGTGTATCCATATATGCTCTTTTTTTTTTTTCTTTTAGATACAAACTTTCATTAGTGGCATTTTGCCAGAAAGGTTTGTTTTCAGATCCCTTGCAGTTTGTTTGAAGTGGGCTTCTCAGGCTTGCAGAATAAGTAGTACAGCAAGCCATTAAATTTCCCAATGCTCGTGAGGGGAATGAGATTAGACTCTAAATGTAAAGGCAAGTTTTGGGATTCTTTGCTTCAAACCCTTTGAGGTAGTGTGATGTGCAACTCAAGACTAAGATTCCTTCAAGCCAAGATTAAGAAATATAAAGACATATATATCTTTTATATATATGTGCATATATATATAGACAAACATGCAAACTAAATGTGTCAGTGGCGTGCTGTACTATAAATAAGAAAATACTTTAACCTTTCATTAGAGCAGCTGTTTCCTTGCACTTGATGCAACATCTGCTTGACTGATTTAAGAGTTTATTTTGGGCTTCTGCTGATATTGGGTGATATTCTTTTTTTTTTTGATGCAAATATTCCTCCTGCATTTTACACATACTTTACAGTATATCCTGTAAAATTATTAGTTTATCTTGATGTTTATATTTCATAGTAAGACTATAAGACATGCTCTTCAGCAACAAAAAACTTCAGCACTATTAAGTTATCAGTCTTGGGGAGGTGGGAGGGAAAGAACTAACTAACATTTTTCACATCCCCCCCCCTTGCTTATATCGATTTTACATTGTATATTAACTGCAGAGTATGACTTAATGAAATTTTCCAGGAAGCCAAGTTAGTTTTGGTTATTTCTTTGTGATATTCTTCTCCTTTCTGTATTCACTTTAGTGTGCCTGGTAATCTCAAAACTCAGTAGTGAGAATAAAAAGAAATGTGTCTCCTTAATGTTATGCTAGCTGAAGAATAACTTTAGTTCTATATTAATGCTGTGCCCTAATCATATTTTAAGTGCTGAGCAGGACTAATCTTCTGGGGTGTTTTTAATCGTCTCCTTGTAGGATACAAATCAGACAGTTCTAGGGAGCTGATGGTTTGCTGTTATGTCTACTGCCTAGGAAAGTGGTGTGATCTTCAGAACAGGTAATCCCCACCACAGATAAACTGCACACAGATGAAGGAAAAGAAATCCTTAGATAACCTGCATAAAATCAGAGTTGGGGGACTGCTTGGCCAGAGGGAGCAAGCTAAGGGGGGGGTGTCTCAGGAGCTGGTTAGAGCAGAGGAAATGGGTGCAGGGGGATGCGAGTGAGAGGCAGGAGGGCTGCCAAATATTTGGGGTGGGTTGGTTGGTTTGTTTTTTAAACAGGCGGCCCATTCCCAAGTAGAATAACAGTTTGTGATGCAGTCCAAACCATCTAAATTTTTGGCAGTGTGTTGGTGTTGTAATGAGATGCATTAATGCTTAAAGGATAATTAAAGATAATGAGGTATAGAGAAAGTGGAATGGAGAGCAGTACACCACGCCTCTGAAAGCCGGAGCGTGGCAAGCTGACTTTTGATGAAAAGAACTTATTTTCTACATAGACATTTTTATAGTTTCATCTGAATATGTACATAGTGACTGATGTGGTGCTGTATTGCAAACTGTTGGTTAAATAGGAGAAATTAGGATTTAATAGAGAAATCGTGAGTGTGCGTAAGGGCCTAACATAAAGGTCCTAGCTGAGAGGAGGGGGAAACCAGCTCAGAGAGAGCTCGTTGTTGGGATCGTTATGGTTCAATTGTCAGATCAATCTTACATTTCCTGATTCATTTAATGACAAAGGTACATGTAAAGGGATCTTGCTGCTAGAATTTGCTGATGACATGAAGTTTGAAAAATGCTCTTAAGATAGAGAGAAAGAAGTGTTACACAGAAATTCTGGGGAGATTTCATAGGCCATGGGCCCAGACATGGGGGAGATCTGAAACATCTTTGTGGCGCAGAATACTTCTTTCCACCTAGCCTCCTTTCCCAGGGATGGATGGAGTAATAGGAGTGGGATGAAACTTGGAGCCTTGTGCTTTAGGGCATTGCAGCCAAAATGTCAGTTATAAGCTTGGAGGCTGAATAATTGAAAGGATCAAAGCAGAGAAGGGTATGAAGTAACTGAGCAAACGGCATGGTGCAGTTATGAAGAAGGTATATGTGCTCTTGGGATGCAATCACAGAAGAAGTTTCCAGTAGACAGAGGAAATTACTGGTGGTGTTATACAACCAACTGGTGAGACATCATTTAGTACACTTCAGAAATAGTCATCTGTTTTGAGGAGAAAAGCGAAGAAATTGAAATCTGCAGAGGCAGGCTTCTAGGACGAATGAGGAAATGGATATCGCACTACAGAAAGCTTGAAGAGCTTGTCCTGGGTAGTGCTGCTAAAGAAGCCATATATGTAAGTGTTGTCTATATGTACACAGGTGGAGACAGCTAAGACGGGGGAAACTACTTAAACTGAAAGACAATATAAGCAAAACAACAAGTGGACATAGTCTGGTAATTGCTAAATTTATGCATAACATTTTGAAGTTGTAATTCATTACAGTAGTCAGGTTTTTGGAGTAACCAGGAATGGTGGAACTTGGCCTCCTTTTTCTGCTAAATCTTGGTGAGATTTGAAAATAATTCCTTAATCATTCTGGAAATATCAAAGAAAACAGAATTTTAATGTTTATAGCCAGATGTGTTCTGAATTTTATGAATAATTGTCTTTGACTAAACAGCATTCCTGTAGCTTCTCTCCTTTAAGTTTTTTGCAATGTCTTTGTATGCAGTGATACTCTTACAGTGGCTGTGGTGCTTTCTCAGAGACTTGGCTGCTTTCCTGGGCTAATGGCAGAACTCGTATTTTCTGAAGGGCATTAGCAGGGGGACAGGGAGGGGAACCTATCCCTTTTATGCTAACTCTTTTTATCTTTGCTACACTTCGAAATAGAGACTGAACTGCTTTTTGGAGGGGTCATTTTCTTCATTGACCTTGAAGTGTGCAGGATGAGAGAGATTGTAATTTGGAGACCTCCATTAGGTGCTTCAAAATAGGTGGAATGATTCCAAGCCAAAGCATTCAAGAGAGAAAAGACAATCTGTCTGGAGAGCTTCTGAAATAAGTGATGAGTAGGTAACTGAGGCAGGGCTGTCATGTTCAGTGGATATGATGTGCTGAGATTTTTGACCCAGAAGAAGTCTTGAAAACTTGGGCATCACTGTAAATTTTTCCTTTTGTATTTGATCTAGGAAACAGTTTACTGAATTCCAACAAGGAAGGCTTTGTTGCAACTTAACTTAAAATGAGAACCACAGTTTGAGCGTGTGATTTGAAAAAAAGTATCCAAGCAGTTAGTATGCTAAAGTCTTGCTGAAAGTTGATGCAATTTAAGCTTGTAGGCCAAAACACAAAAGCAGCTAGACTCCTACTTGCCATGGGCATTGGTAAGTGCTAGCTACCCAAACACATTTTGTGACCTTGCTAGTAGTTGCTTGAGAAGCCAAAATTTAATCTCTTTTGCGTTGTAAGTAATGTCATAGTGATCTCTTTATGTAGGCTATTTTAATGCTATATGGAAAAGGAATTGTATTCAGTAACTTGCAAATAGAAGAGAGGAAAACTATAGCTGAAGATGCTGATGGTTAGATAAAGGAAATCGATGACAGAAAAACTATGATGTGGTGTTAACACTGTATTGCATGTGGATCTCAGCCACTTCACTTGCAGTGAAAGACAGTGGTGGAACAAAGTTTTGGGTTCAGAAGACTGGCAGAGGGATTCAAGTTCTGTGGCAGCTGGGACCGAGGAAGGATGCTGTCTGACTCCGTGGTGTTTTGTAGGAGATGCAGTGGGTGAGATTGGGGCTGACAAATATCATACTGATATGAGGGGGGCTTTTACTGAGGCTCACAGGCTATTCAGGTGCAGGTTTTTTTATATTTTTAGTGCTCTCGGTTCGGGTTAACTTTTCAGGTTTATATTTTTCCTCTTCATTCAAGAAGATAAGTTGCCAGTGTGTCATGGCTGGAATTTTTTTATGCTCTGCTGAAAGCTTTTTTTTTAATGGCACAGTTGATTCAGTCACTACCTATCAGAATCTTCTGGTGTTTATCATCAAAAATGCCAGCTGTTAGAATTTAGTCTTCCTAGATTATGTGTAAACAAACAAAATTTTATTGACCTCTTTGACCCTATTTTTAGCACTATCTTAAACTGTTTTCTCAAATCACTCTGGATCAATCTTCTTCTAAAACCAATAGCAACTTTTTAGTAACTTCAAAAAAAAAATTTAAGTCTTTTCTGGATACTTTCCTAATACTGCATTTTTTTTTTTTTTTTTACAGATAAATTTGCGCCTCATCTTGGTAAGTGGGAAAACGAAAGAATTCCTATTTTCACCAAATGACTCTGCTGCAGATATCGCAAAACATGTGTATGACAACTGGCCGATGGGTGAGTAGTTGTGTGGCTTTGGCTTTTTAACTGGTGAGTTAGAAGCTTCACTGCATTTTCAGACTAAAGTATCAATAAACTGATCTCTGTTCTCAGTGTTCAAATTAAGTATGTTTATTGTGTATCTGGGCATAGATTTATATAGAAATACAATTGTCATCTTTCCTTCTTTTTCCCCTGTTTCTTCAGTTGGGCAGATTTTTAGAAGTCTGGATTATTTCCCACTTTATTTTTAAAATTTACTTCCCCAAACTGCAGTACTTCTTTCCCCCTATCTGTAGACTCTTTTCTTGATCAATCTTGTTAGAGGATCTAGTAAGTGTGAGGAAATTTTGGAGATATAAAACCTCTTATGTGAGGACAGCTAATGTAAAACATGGCATGTCACAGGAACGCATTAGTGAAATTGAGTCTGAAGTACTTATTCCTTACTGCCTTATCTTGGAAAGGATCTGTAATAATGATATTTTTCCAGGGAAAAAAATCAAACATAGAAGAACACTTTAAGAGACATTAAAAGACCGAGGGAAACTGAGATTGTTTGTATGAATATATTTGGTGCTATGCAGGAATACTAGCTTCAGAAAATGGAATTGAAAACTTAAGATGTGTATTCACATACATGAATAGTTCCACAAAAACAAAGTGCTTCTGTTCTCCCCGACTATGACTTCATGGGAAAATAGCCAAAACACAGACATAGCATTACATACGATGAAAGAAAATGCTTCTTTTGGTACAGGACTTCATTTGGGTTACTGTTTTGATGTTGAAAAAGACTACTATTTACGCAAACTAAAACATGGCAATATCTGTTTTCTGTGGTGCCTTTGTTGAAGAGATATGGTGGATGATAATTCATGCCAGAAAGTTAGTGTTGATAATCTATGTTTTAGGCCTTAAACTGGACTTTGAGCTCAGGAAGAATAGGGTTTCAGGGGACTTGTTTGCTGTTTGTTTTGCTGGGATGCAGCATTATGTATTTAGTAAAATATGCAATGAAGAAGGAGGTCTTTAGTCCTCTGAAATATTAGATATAGATATAAAACACTTTTACAGTAAGAAATCTGGTTGATGTAGCATCTGTGTAGCTGCTGTACATATTTTAATGTGTGCCTACAATATAGTTGTCATGACCAAATGTTCTTTGTGTACTTTTATCTGAATTAATAAAGGCAGAACTGTTTGTTTTTGGTTTTGTTTCTTACTCAAGTTTATTCCTGAACATGTAGTCTCCTGTTTCCAGCCTTGTGAAGAGCTTGAAGGTTGCAGATTCTGGGTTTAGAGCTGGGAAGAAACCCAGACTTTAAAGTCTCTTTTTTAAAGAAAAAGAAAAGTAGAACTGGACATGGAAGCCTCAGTTCAAATACCTGCTGTCCTGAGGGAGTGCTGTAAATCTTGATGAATATTTAATTGCCTGTGCAAAGAAGAATAGTGTCAATTTAAAAGACTGAGGAAAAATCTACTTCAGAATAGTGTGTAGGTTTTCACAAACATTAGCCTGCTAGCTGTTTTCAGACTGAGAGTGCTCTTTGCCACAGGACTGAGAAATCTTGATGAGGACTAAATTTTCCTTGAAATAGAGATGATATGAAATGATTGTTTTTACCACCATTTTGACTTGTCATGATCTTTTGGGGAAAAAAAGTCATGAAATATCCTCAGTCATGTGCTGGCAGGATTAAGGCAAACCTCTCCTCCACTCTTTTGGCAACACAGTTGTTAATTAAGGATCTCTTGACTTGTAGTGGAAAATGCCAAATTTTTATTAATGTATATCATCTAGGCAGGTTACCTGTTCGCCCCCATTTTCTTCTAAATTATATTAACTTTTTTCTTGTATAGCAATTGTCTGCTGAACTTCCAAAAAAAAAAAAAAAAAAAAAAGTCATAGGTAAATATTTTCTCCTTGGCTCATTGAGCCATCAGTGAAAATTAAAATTTGAAATCATGTTGGAAAGAAATGTTTCGGACTGCCAGCCAAGAAGCAAAAATTAAAAGGATGGGTAAACTGGCAGCTTAACAATGAGCAAATACCTGTGCCAAAATATAGTCTATCTTCTTTTCGTTGCTGTTTTATGTCATTATGGCACTAAACTGGCTGAACTTCTCTTCTTTACAGGCATAGTATAGTGGAGTTCAGACTGTATGGAGTAAAAAAGAAAAAAAAAAAATTGGTATCTTCCAAAAAATTGTTCACCCTAGCAGTGTGATAATTCAGATCCTTAACGTAGCCCACTTCACAGCATAGCAAAAGGGGCATGTGCTTGAATTGCAAGACAATTGAATCAGACCCTGGGTGGAAATACTTGAAATTCAAATAGCTTTGGTTGCTTAATTTGATCTAATCTTATAAACTAGGCACATGGCAGCACCCGGGGATATTGCAGGCTCTGCTGACAGTACCAGCCCTGCCTCCACCGTGTTCTGCGCAGCGCTGGGGCTGCGATGGCTCCTGCTGCCCGCGTCTCTGCCTGCTTGCTTTTTCACACCAGATGCCTCTCCGTACACTCCGCAGCTGTGGCTTTTGTTTTAAATGCTTCCCCTTCTCTGCTTTTCAGTTCTTCTCCTTTTGTGATGCCAGTTGCCACTGCCTGTATGTTAATTGTATGTTCCCAGTGAACAGGTTGGTTTCTGTTGCCTGTCCTGATCCCTTGCTGAATATTCATTTTGGCATATAAACACTACAAAAGCAGAAAGAGAGAACATTTGTGAACAGCTGTTGCCAGATATCTGGTCAGCTGAGAAACAGGAGACACTGTATTCCCAGAGAGTCCATTTAAATTCAACATTTCAAGGTTTTATGGTATTTGTTCTGAAAGCAAAGTGCAGATTTATTTGTTGTTCACGTTGTGACAGGGAACAGTAAAAGAGTAGGAAAAGATCATTTAAGCTTATAAATGATTTATGACGGCTTGAGCATTATTAGGAAATGCATTATAGGAAGATGCATGCTTGCTTTTCCCGAATCAGTGTTTGCCACTTAAAAACATCCACAGATTGTTCTTTGAGAAGTTCCTTAAAACGTATCAGTGTCTGCTCTGTGAGGGCCCTCTGTTCAGGCTCTCTGCAGTGATGGTTCGGCGCTGCGCAGGTCACTGCCCCCTCTGGACATTTGTCTGGTTGGATCTGGCCATCATCGAATGCTGCTGAGCAGCCTGCAAAGTGTTTTCAGTGTTGTGATCTGAGAATCCTGTTTCAAATGACCCATCACATGCGCTTTCGCTCTGTATGTGGCTGCTTCCCATTGCTGGAGAATGGCTCCAGTTAGACAGTTAGCTGGTGAGGAGGAGTATGGTTTGAGAATCTTCTGAATGGGAAGAAATTAAGGCAATTTTAGCCAAGTGGATACTATGCCTCAGGAAGCAACTTGCATTTATGAAATATTTTGTGTAGGACTTGTGCATGTGCTAAATGTCTCATGCAATCTGTGAAGTTAGTTAGTAATATTTATACTTGCAGGCATAAAATTATGTGTTTCAATGCCCAACGTCAAATAATAACTTTAAGAATAGATTTCAGGAGTGCTAGCCTCGAACTATCTTTCTGTATCTTCAGCCTGTGCTCTCTCTTTAGTATTTCACACGAAAGAGTCCTGTTTTACTCCTGGGTAAAGGTGAGAGAAATAAGATGGTTTTTTTTTACAATGTAACTGTGAAAATTCTCTCGCTTCTTTTCAGATTGGGAAGAAGAACAAGTCAGTAGTCCAAATATCTTGCGGCTTATTTATCAAGGGAGGTTTCTTCATGGCAATGTGACATTAGGAGGTATGAAAGTAATTTTCATTATGCATGTTTCAGCCAGGCAAAGGGGATATTTGTTTACAGTGCAGTAAATACTACTTTACTGTTCAAGATCACAGTACAGCTTGCTATATACTACTTTTCCTCTGCATAGAGTGACATTGTATCTTACTGTGTATTTTTCCATCTTGTTACCACTAGTTGTTAAACTTTGGGAGGTACCACCTGCTAAGTCAAGTCTCCTCTTGCATAAAGAAACAGTAACGCTGCTTTTATTTGTTGTCTTCCTAAATGGAATCTTTTGTTCCACCTCTCTTACACTCCACTTGCAGGGTAAGCTACTTCATAAATGCCTGAAGTATTTAAAAGTGTTTGGTAAACTTTATGATAATTGGTCAAACAATACTTTAAATCTTAGTGCAGTGAAGGAAGACACCCTATGAATGAGAATGAGGGGAAGCATTCTTGCTGTCCAGTGCTTTCCCAGGGATACAATTGCATAGTTATGCGAAAACAAAAGTAAATGGCTTCACGTCATAGGCTAAGGAAATGCAATTCAACTATGCCCCCTTGTGGCAAGTTTTTCCCCACAATTATACATATTGATGGGTAGCTTTGATAGAGATATGACACAAATTTGTAATAATAATCTTTCCTTTTGTAGATAAAAGTTGCCAGTGTGAATATCAACTGTATCAAAGACTAAACAAAAGAAGACTCTCTTCTCTGTGCCAGTTTAAAAATAAATTAATACTTCTACTTTCTCTGTATGTTCAGATTGTTCATGCATTCGCTACTTGAGTGCAATACAGAGAGGAGAATATAATACAAAACCACCAATGAAATGTTTCTGAAGTTAAGATGAACCTGAAAAGAATATTTCTGGGTTGCTTATGGTGATCTTTCCGTGAAGAAGTGACTGGATGATGTAGCCATGGATTCGCTTTCTGCCATTACCGATGTTGGCTAGTGATGTACTTTTACAAAAGATTTGCTCTCCATATAACTCAATTTTCAATGCTGCTGTATATACAAACAAGATCATTGTCAATTCAGCTGGGAGAACTCTGAAAATTTTATTAATTCCTTAATTTGTATGTTCACCAGGTGCCAATGAGTGCAGCTATTAGTGGTTGGAGTAGGCTTGAAAGACAAGTGTTGGATCACCTCTGCAATTAGAGATGCTAGTTTTACCCTACATTTTCCAGGCAAGGATAGCTAAATGGGATTCTCTTTGCCATTCATCTCTAGGTGTTGCTCTTGACCACCAGTTCTTGTTCCCTTTAGTGACATTTGTCTAAATCCAAAACAACTTTGAATATTTCTTTGATATAGTAATATATTGTTTAACAAGTTAAGCTGAAAAGTAATAGCTGCATGCTGTTGACTCTTGCATTAACTCAGGTGTATGGATTTTGAACACTTACTTGGGTTCAAGGCATTTTAGTTCATTCTTAATCATTCATGCATTGCAATTTAATCATCATGATTTTACCCTAAGGATCTTACATGTATATTAGTGTTTTTCAAAGATCTTTTTGTTGCTGTATTGTTTTAAGAAAAAGAATCCCCAAAACATTGGCTTACTTCAGTACTAATGAAGTTATCTAGAGTAAGATTATACAGCTGAAAGGGGAACAGCAATTCATGAAGCAGCCTGAGAAGGCTGTTACTTCAGTTTGTAGTGTTCTTTAGATGTAACCCTAAGTGAACTAGTTTTCTTTAAAAGGTGGGTGGGGGAGGGAATTTCTTGCTAAATACAATATTTAGTTTCTTATGCTCTTATAATACAGTTCCATTAACTTTTCTATCTGTAGCGCTCCATAATCGAGTTATAGCACTTGGTGTTTTATTTGCTTTAAGTGATTAGGAAATATTGACTGGAATTTGGACCTACTGTGTACTGAAAGTCACTTTATCAACTAGTGAAAAAAAGTTTCTAAGGAAACAGTTTGGTGTTTTCTTTTTTAACAGGAGTCCATTTTTGTTCACATTTAAAAATGGCATTGTAACGTTCTAGTTGTAATCTCTCATGTCTACATAGTGTCTTATGAATTTGAGGCTCCTTTAAACTAAGAAGCATCAAAAAATGACAAATTGATAGGAAAAACTGGCTTTTGAGTGGAAAATTTTATTTTAAAGAAACTGTCTCTTTTGCCACTTTCTCTGAATGGGCTATCACTACAAGAACAGTAGAGCTAATGGCATTGGAAGTGGTAAAGAAAAATAGACCCCTCTGTAAAGACTTGCAGTGCCACTCTTGCCTGCGGTGCTTGAGCCACACTGCTTTGTTGTGTCCTGCCTGTGCGAAGGGCTGGGGAGTTAGCTAGTGAGGAGGAGTCTGTTGTTCAGCTTCCAACAGGAAATTTCATCCTTTAGCTAAATATTTGGTCTGCAGTTTATGTTTGAAATAATATTAATTAGAGAAGTAATGCATAATTGACAGTTTTCCATTTCTTGTTAGACAGTGGTAATCAGCAACATTTTACTTGCTTACTTATTGGGGAGGGGGGAAGGGAAGCCAACCCACCCTGTACCATACACATACCAAAGGAGGGGGTGAAAAGTAAATTCTGACAACAGAAAATCTGGAATAAAAGTGGAATTAAACAGATGGGAAAGGAATTAAATAAAAGTTCAGTTTAAGTGAGAGAACGGGGTGGGAGAACGAAGAGAAGAGCAAGAAAGGATTACAGAGCATAGGTTAGGGTGCTCAGATTCTGTCATGGTGCTGGAAATTGCTAATAAGAACTTGTGTGAACTATGCAAACTACTAGCTGAAATTAGTTAATTGAAATATTAGCATATGTTTACTTGATTACCATAAATAATTAATCTCCACAGCTTGCTAATCAAGTCTCCTCAAGTGTCTTGATGTTATGAAAGATGTTCCTCATAACTTGCATTTTTTCAAACAAATACATAGGCAATGAACATGATTTAATAGCAATGTTGTAGCTAGGCTTGTATTGAATACGTGTAGTAACCAACTACTAGGTTTATTTATTTATTTTTTTATTACCGAATTTTGAATCTATGCTGCAGAGATTAAAATAAAGAGGGGCATTTTCTCCTCAGTAACCTTAACGTTTATTGGACATTCATTATTCATTTATTCACTTAAAATGCCTTGGTGCACTGTATGTGAAAATAGAAGATGTAAATTGAATTTGAGAGGACAAATTCTACTCAAGTCAGAATGATTTGTGTATTTAGGGTTAAATTCTTGTTACATTTATCGCTGACTTTTCTTCCTCTATAAGGGGGGGACAAAACTTAGACAGAGCATCTTTACCTGACATTTCTCAGAAAAATAATCAAGATGGATGCTTAATGTTAGAAGATGGAGAGAGGAAACAAAACTAAAGTTATGTAAAGAACTTGTAAAAATAACTCCCACTCCCCCCCAAATAATTGGAAGAAGTCAAAGTTCAGCATATTGAATTGGGCAATGAGAATCTGCTAAATATGATGAGCAACAGAGAATCCTTTCATTTCAAGGAGACTAGAAGTTTTGATAGATATTATACTACAGTGCTAAAACCATAAATACAGCACTATGTTGGTATACTTAAATCAGAATGTGAAAATTATCATTTTAGTTTCGGAAGCAAGCAAAACAAATTGTGGAAAGCTCCAATTCTGTTGTTTTGTGTTACTAAAGCTCACAAAGGCAGCATTATGAGAACTACCTTATCTGATTGCAAATGCTTTAAATTTGATATTTTTCACATGTAGCTGATGTTACAGATTAGTATTAAAAGGATAGATGCAGACATTTTGTATTTCGGAAAATGTGTATCATGGATCAAAGTATGTTTTAGGAAAATCTGTTTTGCAGTAGTGGCTCAGTGTTTTGATGTCTAAGGAGTAACAATTTAGTGGCTGAATTAGCCACTTTTTTGCATCCTTATCAATAAAGAGTGCTTAGCACCTGAGTCTTGGCATGAATGCCCACTTTTACTTCTACTCAAAAGAGGAAGGCTAAGTTTCCTAACAGGAATATCATGTCTCTAAGAACACAATGTTTTCAGTGATTATTATCGGGTCCCAAGACCCTGATCTACAAAACTTTAGCCAGGAATGCCTTTATAAATCTATTTAGTAGTCCAAACCTAACAGTATGAACTTTTGAACAGATGCTGATCCAATTATAGTTAGTTTCAATTGGGTGTTTTGAAGAAAGAAGACTGCTGTATTAATGTATTAATATTAATATTAATGTATTAATAAATCTCCCTTTCTCCTTTTGCAGCATTAAAACTTCCTTTTGGCAAAACAACGGTGATGCACTTGGTGGCTAGAGAGACATTGCCAGAGCCAAACTCTCAAG
>VYZW01051848.1:16895-51229 GCA_013401315.1 Balaeniceps rex
TAATGGGATTTTTCCCTTCAGTTTTGTTTTCCTTTCACATCAAAAAAAGGGGCCTAGAGGTGTTTTTTTTTTTTTTTCCTGTTGGAGAAGAATGCAAGCATGGACAGTTGCAGCTGCAAATGTACAGCCCTGTCACACCCTGGTGTACCTCACAGAAGTTATGTGCTCATACTGTAAGTTTTTGTAGTCTTCACTTACAGCGAAGAGCATACACATACCTCTTAGGGTGTTGGGAATTCAGATGGCAGCATTATTATGTGCTCGTTGCCTAAATGAATCCTGGGGGGTGGATTTCCGTGTACTCTGCAGTGTAGTTGCTAAATAGGTAACTGTAGGACACAAACCTTCCTCTTTTTTTTTTTTTTTAAAAAAAAAGTTTGCTAAACATCAGCTTGAGAAAGCTATTAGGAGCATGTTACCTTTAACTATAAAATGAAACTTCCCTTTTCTAAAATGCTGACCACCTAAGTAACACAGGCTCAGATGGGAAATGGCTATGACAATACAAGAAAAAGAAACGGGCTGAGGCAGGACATGTTTTGTTAGTTAAACAAGTCTTTCAGATACATTGATTTTGAAAAATGGATGTTTGAAATGTCATCATGGTTTGAAAAAATAGCTAGGTACTTAATACTGTATAAATACATGAAAATCCAGTAGCTTCCAGTTAAAATATTTGGCAAGCCTGACTATCAAAGTTTGTGGAGTTCCCTTTTGTTGAGATGAATAAGATGCATATATGCGCATGTCCAAGCAAATCCTTAAATGCTGCTTGGCATTTGAAGTGTGAGCTTGCCAAAATAACTCCTGCAGAAAGCCGATAGAACTGTTGCCTTAATTTTCCTGCAAATTGTCAGAGTTCTGCCCATTGAAGAGCATTTCTGTTGTGGTGTGAGGCTGGTGGAGAACTGTGGGGGAGAATTGCAAAAAGATTTGTGCTTTTTTCCTTGGATGCTTTGTATTGTGGATTGTATATTTGCCAAAACAAAAGTGGTAGCTCTTAATCCCAGATTCCTCAGCCTTGCTAAAGTTCACGCATATGCTTCTCTTCTATGTTGGTTGGAGTCAAGAAGATACTTGCAGCCCATAAAGATTAAAGCTAAGTCTTTGCAGGGTCAGGCTGTTGGACAGGCTGATAATATGTTGAAGAGTTTGACATTTGATTTTCACTGTTAGATAGAAATGGTATTTTCCCTGTGGATGAGTTAATAGATGTCATGAAGGAAGGGAAGGAGAGGATGAATTGGAGCCCTTCATATTCTGAAATATCACGAAGGGACCACATCTGTCTCCCATACCATTGTGTGTGTTATCAATCGTAAATTAAGATTCACACATGTGAGGAATAATATCTGGTAGCAATGAAAGTACTCTGTAACTTCTGTTTTCTTATATGATAGCAAAAATATGATTGTTGAAACAGTCTTAGGGATTAGCTCAGCTGCTGGAGGAAGAAAGTATGGCTACTGTAATGTTAAAGGCTTTGCTAAGGTGCTGCGTCGATATTAATGCAGCGGTGATCTCTACAGTCTGCTTTCCGTAGTACACTGCATTTACAACAGGAGGAACACTGGTTTAATTTAGAAGAGAAATATACAGTGCTCTGAAAAATCCTCCTTCCTCTCTTACAGGTAAGAAGGAAGGCAGCCGTTTCTGGGCTGGCCAAAAGTTGGGATTTTCTGCTGCTGCTCTTTGGGGAAGTACAGCTTGTGTATTTTGTGGTTCTGTGTGTGCTCTGATAAGATTCATTAAAAAAATCTTACTTCAAGAAGCAACTAGGAACATCTAAAGCTCTTATTAACTTTATGCTAATTAAATGGGTAAGCTTAAGCAGATTTTGGGCTATATGCGCTGTCCGAACTGACCATTGACGGCAGTTGCAACATTGAAACCAATGGGACTTCTGTGCTTAAATCAGAGGAAATGCCAAGATCTGTTAATATTCTTAAAGGAGAGTTCCTACCCTCTGTATTTCTTCTGAAGTACTTGGATTCTTCCTAGATACACTATCTTGGCCATAACTTGTCATTATCAAGCTTATTTTCAGAGCACAGTAAAAGGCCTTTGTTGTTATTCAAGAGGCTGACCAATATGGAACCAATATATGGTTCATGATAATAGTTGTTAAAAATCCTCGTAAGGTAGTAGAATCTTGTCCTTCTGTGCCACGTGTACATACCTGTGAAGAGGTTTACAATGTAATAGATAATTTGCTTACCGATTTATTATACTAGACTGTAAAATTACAAAAACTGCTTTATGCTCTTTGTTTTTCCAATAGTTATGATTGACTTCTGCTTTTTTTTTTAATGATAAGGGTTTTGGGGGTTTTTTTTATTAATCTGGAAAAGGAATGACCAGTGAAATAGAAAATGATGAAGGTTATTGAAGTCAAGCTCATGAAAATAAGGAAAATTTAGTGGTACCTTATCAGCTCATGGAATGGATCACAGTAACAAATGAAGTTCAATTTGGAATGTAAAGGATGGCATAGTTAGAGCAAAGTACTCACGTCACTCTTGAGTTTTAAAATTAGCAGGATCAGTCCGGGACTGAGTTCTGGGCATCGTGGGTGAGCACTTTGTATTGCAAGTTCCTTAGGGTTTGGAAAATTATAACAAAAATAATGAGACAGCAGAAATATTACAGAGAGATTGAAGAGAATGAGAGATTAAAATAGCTACAGTTACGACTAACACAGAGGAAATGGATGGAGAACTTCTATTTTTGTCTTGTAGCTTTGTTGGCCCAGTTTTTACATTTGTCTTTAAAGCAGAGGTGACAAATTCAAATCTGATAGAAACATTTTTCATGAAATCAATGGCACTCACTTCTACCAGAAGTAATTCAAGGAGAAAAGCTGAGCAAGATTTAAAAGGAAAATGGATCATTGTATCAATGAAAATTTATAGAATTTCCAGAATTATCATAATTAGTGATGCCAAACTTTTTCTCAACAAGGTAGTAATTCTTGTCTTTCGGACATTACGTTAACTTTCCATGAAGAGCCCAGTTCTTAGGGGAAAAGTACTTCTGGCATGTTACCACCTCTATTATGTACAAGCAACTGCATAACCTGAGCCCCAGCCTGTGCAGGACAAGCGTATTGTGTACCCTGGGAAGAGTTTATCTGTACAAACCTGCTGCTTCCTGAGAAGAACTTTTGGTCAGAGTCAAAGTGAGGTTTGTGCTTTCCTGGAGCAGGCTTGAAGGCACAAGTTTCTGTGTTCAGCTGGTGGAGAATGTGAACGGCAGTTCTTTAGGGCAGAAGTTAATGCCTCTTGAGCGGTGCCAGATGAAAGCACCCTGCTTTTATCAATTCAGAGTACACTGAATTTATAGGTAGTAAACATTTTGATTCTTCTACCAGAAAATAATCTTCAGCTACTATTTTTTTTTTTTTTATAGAGGCAGGGCAATGGGATGAAACAGAGAACAATTTTCTTTTTGTGCTGTCTTTTACCTATTCTTTGAACTAAAGATCAGGAAGAAAATAATGGGAGACATTTTAGGCACCTACCGTAGGATCACCCATTAAATGGGTGGTCAGAATTCACCTACCAGCAGCTATCCATGCCACAAAGAGCAGCTGGGGGAAACATGTGGCCACTGCCCACAGTGTGGCAAGTCTAATTGCCAGGGTGATGTGGCTAAGGTTGTGAATGAGGGGCAGAAGGGGTGATATTTGGTTGCTTCATGAGGCTTTCAGTTGTTGCCTGGCAAAAAAGGGGGTAGGGATCTTGTACCAGTCATTGGGGGGCAGAATAGCAGAGTGGAACTACCTGTAGAGGTTAGATTTAAAAAAAAATACTAATATAAAAATAAATCCATGATACTGGAAGTCAACTATGCTGGATGGATGATACTGCACTTCTGGCCCAAGGCAGGGAAATACGTATTGGTGTCTGTGTTACGTGCGTCTGTCTGTTACCTGTGCTGGCTAAATTAAAGAAAGATTGAGTTTCAGTTCTTTAATTTCTGCAACTCGCACGTGTCCCTAAATAAGGATTGTTAATCCCCGGTGATGCCAAGGTTATGGCTCTGCTGTGGCAGGCAGCGGAGCTGGCAGGGAGCTCACACCCCGCAGCCTTGCCAAGTGAAAAATCAGCACCGCAACTGCACGCACCAGTGCGAGATGAAAAGCACGTAGGTTTTAAGTGGGAGGAAACGTCAACGTGGCAAGTCAGCAAGTGCCCAGGCAAGGGAACCCTACCAAATCCACGCGACTGTACCAGCAGCTGAGTGTTCTGCTTTCCAGTGAAGTAAATTCAGTGGGTATTCTTCTGGAAAGCAAATCTGCAAGAGTCTTCTCTTGCACTCTTGCGTTAAATAAGCGATGTCAGCCAAATCGTTTGGTTCCTGATCACCCTGATTGCCAGCATCCCAGGGAAAGGTCTTCTTTCAACAAACAGATATGAAGGCTGCCTCAGACTCTATTTTTCTTGTCCTCTGAGCAATGACCATCTCTGGCTTCATCTCCAAAGTCTTCAAGCTTCCCATTGTTCTGATTTTCTCCCAGCCTGATGCTTCTGGCTGCAGATGGCAGTGATCATCAGTGGACACCTGCTCTGCTGAGCTGAGTCCATGGCAAGGAGTGGAAAAAGATGTCGCCAGTGTGGATGCAGTGTGCCTCTGAAGCAGGCTCTGCTGAGCTGCGGACAGGACTCCTCCATGGCTCTGGTCGTTGATGGGCAGTCTGAACAGTCTAGAGGAGAGGAACATGCTTTGAGCTTCCAAGCCAAGGGCAGATCCCCCTTTCATGACACTGTGGCCAGGCCCCAGCTCCAGCTGCATCTGCTTCTTTCAAGTTGGGCAAGACTGAGTGTTGCAGCAAAGAACCTCGCTGGTGATCCAACTGGTAAGAGCTACTGTCCCTCCTGCAGCAGGGAGGCCGTAACCCCTGGGGTGCTTTTCCAGGTCTAATTGTGAGAGCAGACGTGGGTCAGGAGTACCCTTAGCTGTGCCCCCGCTGCTGAGCTGAGCACCACGCTGGCACGGGGCTGCCCCTGAGAACGTGGGGAATGGGCAGGGGAAGAGAGCATGGGGAGGTGGTTTTGACTTGGGCTTCCAGAAGGTCTTGTGGGGGACCAGGTCTTTGCCCGTGGCTTTCATTTGCCTCATTGGCCCAGCAGCTGCTGCCACCCAGCGAAGGCATCAGCCTCCCCCCAGGCTTTGTCTGGGTGGGGACTGGAGGGGTGGTGGGGATGACACGGGTTGTTTCGCTCTTCAAAGACGTAGTTTCTTCTGTCTGGTGGTTAAAAGCTATGAGGAGGCTTTTGTTCATGTTAAATATCATGTGTGTGCTTCTGTGCCTGGCTGTTTTAATCAACTGAAAATTAATGGTTAAGCCCCAGAGACTGCAGCCAGGCACTGAGAAGCCTCTCGTTACCTCTGGAAATTAAGGCAGCTGGAAGGTGTGGTGACTCGCTGCCTGTGTACGTGCCAAAAACCCACCCTGCCTTTGAGGAGGGCTGTCTCGTTAGTGGTGTACGGTTGTGCTCCCTGCGCGTATGGGAGGATCCGGCTGTGGCGAGGCTTGCATGCACAAGTTCATGGGCTGCTTAAGGAAGTGTGGTCTTAAAGATGTTGGGTCAGCGTAGTGGTATCTGAATTTTTAACTCCTCTTTGATTTAGCAAAGAACTTTCCTCCTGTTTCCTGGAAAGGAGAACCAGTGTGCAGAAGTTATTCAACTGCATTTTTTTTTCAGATAACAGTTCTGCTGGAAATAGTTGGCTGGAGGGCAGGTGTAGGTATTCCCCTGTGCTCCAAGAGGGACAAGCTGGCCACCGTGGAGCTTCCTCGCATCCTCCCTAGGGTGAAATGTAGGTGTGGCCAGGGAAACCTGAAGGGTTCCTCTGATCCCTGCAGGCTGATTCCAAAACCTGGAGAGACACCTCTCCTTTCTTGGGTGGAAAAATGAAGGCAAAAATAATTTTCATGTTAGTGGGTCATCGTGAACAGAAGAGCCCAGAGATAATGAAGCTTCTGAGAGCACAACATAATTGGCATCTAATGCACAACTCACCTTTTCTGCTGCTGATAGGTATTTAAATGTGGGTGGTTCAATTCCTGCACCTCCAGGACACTGCAGTCATTAATGCCTGGGACACGTGTGGGAGAGGGGGAGAGAGAAGGTGACCTTCTGTACAAAACATTAAGGGCACACAAACGTAGTGGACTCTCGTAACTATGAACACTCCCTGACTTGCCAGACCTTTCCTTGAGGAAAGCCAGTGGGATTTGCAGAATCATGGACTGAGCTTATTATCTGCTGAGTGAGAAGGCGATAAGATTTGATAGCCCTCCAGTGCCCCTGCCCTGGCAGCAAGCCTTGGGCAGCCCCAGCAGCGCTGGCACTGGCGAGGGCAGGAGGGAGCGGGGGGCTCGGCAGCTGCGCGGTGGAGCTGCCTGTGCCACACTCACCTGCGTAAGGAGGTTTAAATTAGAGGTGTATGAATCCCTAATTGCACGGTTTGGCCAAACATGTCGAAAGGGTTTTCAGCCAAAACTAAAACAAAGTATTTGTGGAACAATAAAAAGATCATATATTCAGCTCCCCTGAAGCAGAATTGCAGTCGGAGATGCCGGTTTCCAAGGCAGAAGGTAGCACGGTTAACGGAGGGGGAGGAAAAAAGGCTGAGTGCGATTCGGCTGGGGCAGAAAGCAGGGTACCGCAGCATCTGGGCATCAGCATCAGCAGTGAAAGGCTAGTTGTAAATAATGCTGCTCCCGGCACTTTGGGATTTTGCAGACTGTCATATTGAGGCTATATGGATTCCTGGATACAGGTGCTGAATTTCGACATCTGATAGTCCTTCACAGCTGCAGTTCTTGAGCTTACTTCTTTATAGAAGTACAATTTCTATGTGTGAAAAGAGCTTTATGTTAAGAAATGCTCCAAGGAAGAAGAGCTGGTTTTATTAGGAAAAGCAGAAGTGACTGGTGGGGGGAGCAGAGGCTGTGGCTTGTCATCTGATGTCCTCACCAGGTCATGACTGGGTGCTTACAGCACCTGCAGATCGGGACTTTCCCTCCTGCACCTGCTGCCATTCCTGCGTCGGGATATTTGTGCTTACTGTTGTTTTCTTAAATGTGAAAATCTCAACCAAAGCAGGCACTTCTAGTCAGCTTACAGTCCTGTAAAAGTAGCTTGACTGTCCTAGTTTTATCATCAGTAGTTTTAACTGCAAACAAGAAGGAAAAAAAAAAAAGATTCCGTATGAGGCACTAAAGATGCAGAAGCATGTAATAGGTGCTATTAGTCATTTCTAGACTGAGAATCCAGCCACAATGTTTGAAGCTGATTCAACAAAACTTTACTTTTTCCTGTGTAATGCCCCTTCCTTACACCTCTTTGAAGTACTGAATTCACTTCATCATCAAGAAAAGTCACCTTTCTGTGTAGCATTAACTCCTGGCAATGCTGCACCATCAATCCTGCCATGCCTGCAAAAGGGGCTGTGTCTCCTTCTCTGTGGCTGCTCCATCACTGCTCCCTTTTGGGACTGCCGGCCCAAGCACGGACAGAGGCAGGGGTGGTGACCCCTGCCTACTCCTCTGGGTCTGGATCAGACCCCGGATGAGGCTGCCAGGTTTTCAGGTGCTCTCAGGAAACTATGAATGGGCAGGTCTCTGAACTTCTTTAAGAAGACCCTACAATAATTTTCCCCATTTTGTATCTCTGTGTGGATCCTGTACCAGTGGTCCATGTATTTATATACTCTTTTTTTTTTTTTTTTTTTAAGTAGGAAATACTGAATTTGGTTAGCCATGCTGCAGCAGCAGGAATCAATCTTCTTTCCTCATACGAGGTATGCATCTTTTAGGATGCAGTTGTGTGCAGAGTAATAGCTGCTAGCTCTAATGCAGTCATTACTAAGCAATCATAGGAAAGGTTCAGAGAAAATAGCAGAGAACCGCATCCCGCAAATCGCATGGGGAGGGAGGAAATGAGACTGCTGTACTCCAAGCCGGTATATAAAATACTTTATAGACGGGAAGGTGGGCTGATGTGCAGTTATATCGTGTGATGACTGAGTTTGGGCTGTTGTAAATGATCATCTTGGAATGCCAGGGACCAAACTGGAGGGCTGTTGTCTGATCTCACTAGCAGCCATCTCACAGCCTTACTCTTGGTTTCCTCTTCCAGTGCAGCTTCTCTTTTGTGCCTTTTGCATTTGGGTTATGCCAAGCTGCAGGACAATATTCACATGCAATGAGAAGGACGGAAGAGAGATTTTCCTACCAGCATGTGAATAGAAGTCTAGGCTGATATAATATCCCTGCTAGGAAAAGGGCAGATGGGAAAGAGGTTGCAGTGATTTTTGCCCTGTTTAGTTTCACTCCTGTGTTGGTGTCTCAGTGCTTTTTTTGCATCTGTCTTAAAAGCTGAGGACTCACTTTATATAAATACATGAAGCTGATGTGTTACATGATGCTGTTGTGCAAACTGGTCTGTTAAATCTGTCAAACCTAAATGGCCTGATGAACTGTTTGAAAGCTACGGCTACCTGATAGATTTTGCTCAGTCATCCTCAGCCCAGACTGCCCTGGGATTTATTGGCAAACTGGAAATTGCTGTACAATTTCCTTTCAAAGGCTACAAGTTGTGACTGGGCTGCTTTAGTCAACTGTTGGGAACCATTTGGCGATTGCATGTTGTCTCTGAGCAGGCATGTGCTCTGCTGCAAATATTCGGAAATCAGAAAGGCTGATTCTCATTTATGTGAAGGACCATATGTGCCATGAGAGAAGTTTCAGCATTAGCAGATGTGAAATTTGCATGTGGATGGAGCCTTCCAACACCTTTGTGTTGACAGCGATGCAAAGCGCTCCCTGCCCATTGAATCTAGATGACACTTGCGTCATTCAAATCAAAGTGATTCCTATTAATGGATGGGGGACGGAGCATCCTGACTGAGCACCACACAAGAGTAGCAACTGCAAAAGGACTGATCGAGGACCCAAGACCTTTTGGAGTCTCCTCCAGAAGAAATTCTATGAAATAGCCTACAGAGTGCTGGAGACCCAGCAACAACGCAACTGTTTTACAACCTTTAATTAGCTGAAACTTCATTTTGTCAAGCTATCCTTGTTGCAGGAAATGATAATGCACTAACAGAAGTAGCCAGCGCAAGGCTATTGATTTTTTAGGAGTATGCTGATAAATGAGGAGCACAGGAAGGAGACTTGGCTGGTCTCCAAGGATTGCAATAGGAGTAGCAAAAAGAAAAAGGTACTGAGAAATGTGGCCTCATCTGATTCCCACAGTAGCTCATGGAAAGTTTTCTGTTGACTCCAGTAATTTTTTTTTTTTGTTGCATTTGGCCCATACCAAACGTGGTGAGAGCTGTGATGGAAGTTTCCCACTGAAAGACTTTGTCCCTCTTCTGAATTCAGGAGATCTCAGTCATTTTTGAGCCCAGAGTCAAGTTGCTCTGGGGTGGGGATTCTGTCTGGATGTCTGAGTGAGTCAATATCCCGGCTGGGTCAGTCTTCGCCTTCCATGGTTTTCCTATGAGGACCTCCTGCAAGGGGCTAGAAGGGAGACTGGTCTTTCTTTTGGTGGCTTGTTCTTTTGCTCTGCCCATGGTGCAAATGCAGCCACGGAGGGATCTGAGGACATGTTTATCTGTCTAGGTGATTATGGTACCACCTCACTAGTGGTGCTGTTATGTTTTATTCCTCCTAAAGCTTTGTCATGTCTACTGTCTTTGAAAGCAAGCTACTCATCTCAGGAAGACTTGTTAGCACACTTCTAAATAATTATTGAAGAGAAAACAAAATTTGTGAAGAGGAGAGGAAGAGTTAGTGGTGCTAGCCATTCGAATCTACACCCTGATTATCTTCACCAGATGCAAAGTCATGCCCATGGTCCTCCTTCTTGGAAAGTTCATTAATATTTGCTTTGAAATATATTCCCTTGAGCAGAGACCAGCTTTGCAAATATACCGTCATCTTCTTACTCTCTGTTGTTGTTAGGACTGAAGAGCACAAGGTAAGAGGTTTGGAAGATTTGCCACCATGCTCACCTGAGTGTAACATCATGAGTTCATAAGTATGGTTTGGAGATGACAACTGTACTGATCTTTGAAAGGTCGTGGAGATTGTGTGAGGTTCCTAACATTGGGATAAAAGCAAGTGTTGCACCCATCTTTGTGGGGAAAAAAAACCCCAAACAGCCAAAAGTATGATCCGGAAACTACAGCCTGGTCATCCCTTTCTTTGGTCTCTGGGAAAATCATGCAGTGACTTCTCCTACATATTCTTGTATCCAAGTTAGGATGCTATGGTTTGGATGGGTGGGCAACCAGATGGGTAAAAGTAAAAACCTGGTTGGATGATCAGGCTCACAGGGTAGAAGTTTTCAAGACCCATCTGGACCCCGAGTAACCTGGCCAGATCTCACAGCTGACCTTGCTCTGAGCAGCAGGTTGGACTAGAGACCTCCTGAGGTCCCTTCCAGCCTGAAGTATCGTGTGATCCTAAGATCAATGAAATGCTGAAACGTTGTCAGAGCTACAAACTGCAGCTTGGTGCATTACTTACCCTCTCACGCATGCAGCAGCCCCAGCCTCACTTGGTACGTGTCCATTTCCAAAAGGTTTCCCGACAATGGCAAAAACCTAGATATTTCCATTAAAAATTGCCCCACTGTAAGCAGTGATATCAAATAATGCTGCTGATTGCTAGGTCCAAAGCTGCCAGAAACCTTCATACTTAAAACCAGGGAGAGTGTAAAAAATAGATGGAACAGCATCAGGAAAAAACCAGTCCCGCTCTTTGAAGTGTCCCTGGGCAGGACGGGAGGAGCAGGAATGGCCTCTGACAGGGCTCTGCTGGGACGGGGGAGCAAAACTGTGATGTGTGTGTGCTGGGGAAGAGGAGGAGAAAGCCCCTCTACAGCCCTGCCTTGAATGATGGTGGCTTTGCGTGGCGGGTGGTAAGGACCCCACATACTTAAAAGCTTTTGCCTTTTAGTTTGGAGCGAGGCAGGCAATCCATATTAAGATAAATGTAAGAAAGGCCAGTCTGAAAAGGATAATTTATTTTCTCCGTTGCGCTTAGCAGTGTCTCCAATTCAGATTATTCTGCCAAAAAAATATGTGGGTAATGAGACAAAAGTATGAGGTGGTTCGTTTCCTATCCAGGCCATCTTTTTTCTCTGGCAGATATTTCACAACTTCAAAAAATTTGTACGGCTTCAGCTAAACAGCCCTGGCTTTCCTGTGCATCCTTTGCATGAAAGTGGTCTCCGAGCCCCTAAATCAATATATGCCTTCCTGTCCCTTGGCGATCACTTATCTGCAGTTACTTTGCCGCTCTTCCTGCAGACTGCTGAGCTCATTGGTTTGCCTATTGAGCTGGGCACATTGCAAGAAAGCTTCAAATTCCCGTGCCCCAGCTCAGTTTGCCTGTTAGCTTCTGTCGCAGCAAAGCCCCATCCCTGGAAGCTGCAATTCATTCTGCTGCTCCATCCCCTGCAAGGCCATTTGCTGTCGGTGACATAACAAGAAGGCAATTCCTGATGAATAAATAACACCTCCTCTACAAATGACCCAAAGTGCTCTTAGGCTTCACTACAAGCCCATGCAGTGGAAATCCCGTGTTTATTTTGGAAGGTGCAGGCAGGGGCAGTGCTGGATCCCCTTCCTGCTCCTTGCTCTGGGGAGGGATGCCCCCGGCTCTGCCCCACAGCTGTGTTGCACCCCCACTTAGTGCTACACCATCCTGCAGTGGGGAGCGGAGGTAACTGAAGATGCTTTTACTCCCTCCAGCATGTTTTGGCTACTGCTTAGCTGGTTTTTGAGCTGTCAGATGACTTTAGGTTATACCTTGATATAATGTTCATGGAGCTCCCGGGGAAATCCCTCCCGAGTTCTCTGCATTTCCCTCTGGGTGTGTGCCCCGTGCCAGGGGACGCTGCTGGCCCCTCCGCTCTCTCCCCGCAGCCCCGGCCCCTTGCAGGGCTGCGCTCACTGTGTTGCTGCTCCCAGGCTCTGCAGCAGGGACGCAGCGTGGGGCCCGGATCACTCAGGGGCACATTGCACGCACCACGGCTTTCACAGGGTCGGATGGTTCACTTGCCTGCTTGTAAGGAGAGGGAGAAAAAGAAATGCATCAGTTTCGCAGCAATTTATACAGCAGAGCCACATGTCATGGTGTTCCAGGGAGGGAAGCAGCACTTCCCACCACCGCAGCCCTGAGCATCAGTGGGCACGGACAGACCCAGAGGCACCTCCAAATCAGGGAGCAGGGGGGGTGACTGCACAGCCATAGCTCAGCTCTGGCCTTTCCCTGACTGCAGATAGGTTCGTCCTGGTACATCCCTCCTAGGGGTGAATTTCATCCTCAACACAAAGGTTTCCCAAGTCATAGGCATTGGCTGTGTGGCGAGAGGTTGGCTCCAGGAGGCCGTGCTGGCACCTACAAGCTTGAAAATTTTTCCCTCGCCCTCATAATTGACATAATTACCCAATTACAGGAGGGATATGTCAACTGAGATTCATGTCAAAGGGGGAGCCAGGAGGATGGCTGCAGCCAGGTGAAATTCTGGCTAAAAAGCAAAATCCCTCATCTGCAGCTTCTGCTTGAACACCAGGAAGTTTCCCCTCGTCCCTGCTGTTTCCCTTTTCTGGTGTCCCTGTTTTTCACCACAAACTGAGCGGAGGCCCAGCATTATTTTGTGATTTCACGAACACAGAAAGCCCATCAGCGTGCCCTTGCCTGGCCCTGGGAGCTGGGCACGTCACTGCCATGGAGAGTGCCCCAAAGATGTGGGTGTTGGGGTGCAGCACGTGCTTCATCTCCTATAAACCATAAAGAAGAGGGAGAAGATGGGGAGGAAATCTGTCCCAGCAGTTTATTTTACTCACATGCAAAATTTTCTTTTATTGGCTCTTTAATGCTGGCAGAGATGGCTCCAAATCAGAGGGTGCCGTGGATGCTCATGCTCTGCCTGCAGAAACAGGCACGGCTGGATGCGATGACTGCAGGTAATCATTCCCTGCTTCTCGGCACAACATGCTGGCATCTCCTTGGTACCAGCAAACTGCGACAAGAAACAAAAATGGGCAGTTGCGAACACCACTGGCAGTGCCGAGCGTGTCAGCTGCAGTAAAGCAGACGAGCGCTGAACAGTGGCCACTTCCCTGCCCGAGGAGCAGCTCCTGGGTTTTGCTCATCTATTTTTAAAGTACATTTTATTGAGACTTATATGTGTGCAGTGGCGCGGAGCTGCAGCTGAGCTCTGAAGAGAAGAAAGCATTTGGGCTCATGGACAGGCTTCACCGAAGATAAGTGGCCTGAAGCAAGGTTCAGAGGGGCTTCTGACCCCTTCCCTGCCTGCTGCTGCCAGCATGGCCTCCAGCATCCTCCTGCCTGCACTGGCCTATTGACCCTGGGGCTGGACACAGGAGATGCTGGTCTCAGCTCATGTCTCTTAATGGTATTTTTTAATTTGCTTTTCAATCTCTTTTACTGCCATAGATCCAAAAGGCTGTCACCACCTGGGCAAAGCCTCCCGTGCCTTCCTCCAAGGAGAACTGGGAGGGCCGGGTCAGGATGAGTTATCCTCTGGTAGAGCGGTTGGGCTGCTCCAGCTGGACCCCCGCTCGTGTTCACTGCACGGCGTTGTAGGCACGCTGTTTGGGAAGCACCCTTGGGTGTCCCCCTCTGGTCTGGCAAGCAGGGTGGGAAGCAAGAAATCAGAAAGCTACAGCTGCAGACAGCTCATGGGGGCTCTGGTCTGGGGACTACCTGCATGTTGTTAGTGTTGCTTTGCTGTATCCACTGCCAGATGGGGCAGAAACGAACGCAGCAAGAGAACGATCACTCTGCTCTTCCCCTGAAGTCGGGTGCATCCCACAGGTACAGTGTGGGCTGGCACGAGCCTGGAAGGCAGCAGTGCCGTCCCTTTGAAAGGGATGCGGTTGTGCCATGGGGGCAAGTCCTGCATTTCAGCCTTACTGCTCCTGGCCACTTGCGGCCTCCCCTCCTCAGTAAGATGGATAAAATGGAGAGAACAGGCTTTGTCTGGGACTCAAGTGATGCACAGCTTTTTCTGCAAGAGAGGATGAGCTAAAAAACTCTCAACTGGCTGTTTTTTCAAGGAAGCTGAGCATGGGTGGGCAGTAGGTGGGCTGGGACCCAGCGCTGCATGAGTGAAGGTCCTGCTGGCCATGAGGATGTCTCTGGGAGGCTCCCAAAAAACATCAGAAGCGTGGAGGGTGGGCGGGTTCGTAGCCAGCATCCCTCTTCCTCCAAGCCTGTGGGTGACAGACAGACCCCCCCCACCCTAGGGCTGGGTGGGGGCATGGGGCAGGGGGTGCCAGCTGAGGAGCACGAGACCAGATTTATATTTAAAGGCTTTTCCAGCTTATTTTCTGTGGCTCTGCTTCTGTGCTTGGGGTGGATTTCTTGTGAGCCGTAGAAATAAGAAAGTGTGTTATTGGGAGATTTTTGTTGCCAGATACATGTATTGTTTGACCTTTTGCTCTCGATTGTCCAAGATGTGCAGCAAGCCCCAGAGCAACCTTTTCATACCATCAGAGAAACCATTGCTGTCATAGTGCAGAAACTTAATTTTAGCCCAGATTTCTGAGGAAACGAGGCGTGTAAACTCAGCTAGCTGTCTGTCCATCTGTCCTGCCGGCCAGGCAGCCAGCTGGGTCTGCCCGCTCTCAACAGCTTCTGATGCCATTGATCAGCTCTATCTCAATCTAGCAGGCAGGTGATGGTCCCAGTGGTGAGAAGCTCCTACAGGTGATGCGAGGAGTGACAGCTGGGCGGGTGAGCGGGATGGAGACCCCAAGTGGGAAGGCAGGAGTGTGAGCCAGGTTATTCGTTGCTTGTTTGATCCACCGATGGCCAACACAGGCAGCTGGGGGGCATGGCAGCAGCGCATGGAGACGGCCCATCTCCCACCAGAGTTACCGGTTAGGTGGGTGCCAGCTGGGGATAGGGGTGGGAAATAGGACATGAGTTATGACATGATAAGAAGATGAGCAACTGAGGGGTGAAGATTCTGGACCCAGCCCGGTAGGAAATTGGTCTTTGTTCCCTCTGCTATCCCCAGGGAAACCGGCTACTGCAAAGCAGAGCTCAGGCTGGGCAGCTGGGAAAGGCGGAGGGCGAGGAGAAGCTGCCCGGGGCTGGCCCGGAGGGAACCCTTTTCTCCCCATTATTTCCCTGTGATCAAATCAGGGCAATGCATTTGCATTTTGTGTGAGGTCCAAGCGACCAGGCACTTCATCTCCCTCCCTGCCCATCCCTGCCTCTGGGATCTGCCTGCCTTTAGGAGGCCACATCCTCATTAATTTAACTCCTATTGTGCAGGCTACAACCGCAGCTTGGGAAACCCTGATTTATATTGCCAGTGAGTGCCAAGCATGGCAGACAGATGCCAGGGCACCACTTGGCACAGAACAGGGAGGCAAATGGTCCTTTTTTCGCCCGTGGATGTGCTCTCTGAACTCGGGGTGCCCTGGGGTTCATGGGCTCCACACAGCAGGAGGATGGTGGAGTGCAGTGAGGAAGGGTTTTCCCATTTTGAAAATAATATTTTGAATAACTGATAGTAACTCCTGTCTCATTTATCATCTTTTCTACCTTTCTGGCCCTTTAAACATGTTGCTTTAAAAAAAATCTTTGTGAATTTTACCCTGAAATAATTCCAAATCTCATAAATTCAAACACACGACGTATTCCATTTCCAGGCATCGTAAGCCTCACGGTGAGGCTGCGGGGGGAAGCAGGTCTAGATGTTACCAGGGCTTGTTTTGCCACATCACTGGTTTTATGAGGATAAAACTGTTCTGCAGACTGGGCTCCAAAACCTCGTGGTGTAATACCCCTAACTTTCCCTGAACTGTTATAATAACGTTTTAATAGATCCTAGGTGAAAAGTAACATTCTCTGGCTTATAGATGCCATTTCATTATACCCAAACATCTAGCCAATATTTAGAATCTTGCAAGCTATTTTCATCTAGAGGGAAAACAGCCCCAGGATGGCATTCAGCATATTTCAAGGGTTTCTTCTGCTGTTGCTTAGCATTTTTGTCTGTTGTCCATTGGTCTTTTTTACCTTCATTTTTAGAGTCATTCCTGTTCCCACTTGTGAATATCCAGGCAAACCCCTCCTACAGTTTTTTTGTCTGCCTGGGCCTTGCAATGATACATCAAGAAAGGAGCTGCTTATGTCTTACACTTGTCCAGAGTGGTGGCTTTTGGGCCAGCTGACACCAGTGGGACCTGCAGGCTTCAATGTGACAATATAAAGGGGAAGCTTTTCAAAAAAAGATGCATAAAGGGCATAAAGTTGATCATATTCTAGGTTGGTCACCTCCTGTGAACCAGATGCAGATATGCCAAACAAACCAGGTTTGCAACCCTGAAAGACCTTTTAACTCCAACAGATGGGGTCAACTCTGCACGCATCTGGTTGCATGATGTGACTGGGCATTGGGGCCCTTCAGACCCCTCAGAGAAGCAGCCTTCCTTTGCTAGAACTTGCTATTTCAGGAGCCTTTTTCCCTTCCTGAGCTTTTCAGAGTGACTGAGCTGTGAAGCAGACCCCGAGGGTGAACCCTACCGCATCCATGGGGTTTATGTACCCATCTCCTGGGGCCTGCATGGCCTCTTACACTGGTGCTAATTGCTATGATGATTTTTTTAAAGTAATTTGGGGCAACTGTATGTACCCTTAGTTTCATAGGAAGCAATGACATGATCTGCTGGAGCCAAAGACTGTCGCACGAGGACTGGTGTTGGTGGAGATGGAGACACAGAGGTGGGTTGATCTGAGCTTGCCATGGTCTCGCAGGAGGTGGGAGGTCTCTTCCCACCTTCCCACCCCAAGTAATTTCCAAGTGGCAGCAGCGCCGCAGACCAGCTGTAGGGACGTCGGCTCTCACCACGCTGTGGGAGGAAGGATGCAACAAAATCAATGGGCAGCATCCATTTACTGTAATGGGCTTTGGTTTGGGTCAATGGGCTTCTTCCTCCTATTAATCATCATTGTAGTTCACCGTGCAAAGGCAGTGCTGGAAGCTAAAAGGGAAATAACCCCATCCCTGCAGAGAATGAAGACAACCCATTAGCAATGCACGTGATGCTCTCTCGCATGCATTTGTGCTGTCTGTCTGTCTTTTAATTGTGGCTGGGGTTACAAGTGGAGAAAGGGCTGGGCTCAGTTTATATATCCATTTTTCATTAAAAGGATTACTCGGAAAGAGGTGTCCTGCGTACAGGTTTCCCTGATTAATCCTTGACATTTCTGAGAGTCAGAGGTCTCCCCATGCTATTCAGCTTCCTGACAGCCTTTTCTTCTGGCTTAACTGGTGCTGAAATTAGATTTTAAAATTACCTGGTACTCCATGCAACTCCTTATGGAGAAGTCTATATCAGGAGTTTGCCCCATGGTGGGAGACGGGAGAAGGCTCCCAGCCGTGCGCCATGAACAGCCCCTCACCCCCTGGTCCCCTCAAAATCCCCACGTGAGCTGGCTGCCACGTGTGCTCGCCCAGCCCAGCCTCACTGGAGTTCATGCTCAGTGATGGGGAATGGCCGAGCTGCCTCCGCAAGTGTGTGGGAACCAGATCGTCAGCCCCCAGGGGAATCTCTCGCCTGCTCCTTCCAGCGGAGGGTATCAGCAGCGAGGCACCAATGCAGGGAAAATTGCTCATCCACCAGTGCCAGACCTGGGTGCAAGTCGCAGGTGCTGGTGGGGCCATGGTTTGGTGAGACCCAGGCTGGACATCCACAGGGCTTGGCTTCCCCCAGGCTGATGAGCCTGTAAGTGAATAATGAAACTGTTGGTGATTAATAGACTTTTTAAATGGGGCTAGGACTGGGAGGCAGTCCAGGGAAACACAAGCTGCTCACAGCTACGCCATGACACACAAAGGAGCTACACTCATCAGATAAATTATTCATTGCCATTTTCTCAGCTCAGCTCAGATCTCTTGTTGACCTGGTATCACTGATGAAGAAAGGTCTGCAGAGAATAACTGACAAGGTGGGACCGAAAGAGCAGAAAGTTTGGACGGAGACTCAGCATACAGGTAAACATCATGTCAAACGGAAAACAACGGGAAAAGGCAAAGATTGAATTGGGAGGTGAAAAATGAGGACAAGCTGAAAAACCTGGTGAAGAACTAATGGCAGCAATAGGGGCTGTAAAACTGGCACCAGGAGAAGCACAAGGCTAGAAACTCTGGAAAGACTGGAGTGTGCTCCCAACATTTTGCCGAAGCCAGGAATGAGCACATTGAAGACAGCTCCGCTGAATGGCTCAGGGTGCTGGAGCATGAGAAAAGGCAGTGACCCAGGGATGGGGACTGTGGAAACGAGCCAGCTGGAAAGAAGGCTGCCAGGGCCAGAGCTGCAGAAAATAAAAGATGATGTGATGAGGGAAACAGCTAACATGAGAAACTGTCCTGCTACTGAAGAGTTGAAAAAGACAGCTGTGATGACTTGGATGTGTGTGAGGAATGGCCCCTAAAAGATACCCTACATGGCAACGCACATGGGAGAGCAAGGCACTAGAAATAGAAGAATACTGAGCACGGGGCAGGCAGAGTGAAGAGCAAAACTGAGATAAATGGTTTGAAGACAAGGGAAGATACTCTAAGACCAACAGGGTAGAAAGAAACCTCTTTACTGAGCTGATGGACTAGGAAAAAAAATAGAAATCCATTGTAATTTTCTTGGTTCAACTAATTCATAGAAGGGTTTAAACCTTGACTTGTCCAAAGAGCACCTCTCGCCCAGGCGCCGGAGCTGCTGGGGGTTGGGCAGTGCCCTCGGGAGGGCTGGGAGGGAGCTGGAAGGAGCCATCCCACCCTGGGGAGTGGGTTAGGATCCAGTGCTCTCCTCCAGCTTCTACTCACAGCCAAGCCACCAGCGTGCACTCATGGTCCCTTGTGTGTTTGGGGGACACGATTCATGGACAAGCCTGGATATTTTATTGAAATCTGTGAAAGAACAGTCTTTAGACCATCTAGGCACCTACATCTCACTGCAATCCTTGGAGTAGGGGTTGGCGCTGGAAGAGCACCGTCCTTCCTTCTTTTTTTTTCTATCAGGGAGGAACCACGGGGCATCACGGCTGCCTGCTGGGAGTGGGGATGGTTCAGGAAGCTTTTCTGTGCGGCTCTTTGATGGCTTTCTGAAATTCCTCTTTGCTTTGATTTACACTGAAATTTATATACACCTAGTTCATGTTTTGGAGCTTTGAAGTGTACTGCACGTAGAAGCAAAGGGGCGGCAGATATTAAATGAATAATTAAATGAAGAGAAGAACTTAGTACAGACACAAACCAGAAAGCTATACAAAGAAATGATCCCATCGCTCTTCATAAAGATAAAACACATTCCTTATGCAGATCAGGATATTCGGCTTTCAGGAATTCAGATGGGATTGACTTAGTTGAAATAACAAATACGGCCAAGAAAGAAGGCAAGAGCTTTGATTTACGTTGTTGAAGGAGTGCTCTTCCCCCAGCAGGATGGCTTGCACTGCAGTGGCTCTCGTGCCCACCAAAACCGGAGGGGGAGCGTGCCTCTGGGCAGAGCTAACAGGGAAAACTGAGGACATGGATAAATTGTTTGTATTTTTTTCTTACTGATGAAAACCTGTAGCCATAAATACATATGCAGAGCTGGCCTGACTGATAGATCCATCAGGGCTTGCTCTTCTCCAGGATTTAGTTGTCAACCTGTCAAAGGCAGCTGCTCAGAGGCTGAATTTTGTTTCTGTTCCCACAGTCATCAAATTTTCAGTCAATCCCAGCTTGGATCCCACTCCCAGGTGCCACCACGGCTTACCTCCAGCACCTCCAGTGATGGGTGGAACTCGAGAAAACCTGGAAGAAATAAAAAAGTGGGTTTTTTATTTCCATAGGGCTGTTTTTCAACCATTCAAGAAGTGCTGGAGGTGAACTTGTGGCTGCAAAAGCAATAAAATTGCTTAGATTTGTTAGCAGTAGTAATACAGGAGAAAGTATCTTTTTTTTTTTTTCCAGGAGAAAGTATCATTTTAAGGGAAATTTTTTAAGGGAACATCTAAAGAAAAAGATTGAATAAAATCCTGGAAGGAAGGAAGGAAGCATTGCACTAAAGTAATAAAATCACTTTGCTTCATCCTTTCCTTGGTGAAGTACTTGGCTTATTCTTTTGTGAGGCAACATGTTGTTCTGAAATTCAACTAATGTAAAAAAAAAGCCCTGTCAGTTGTTTAAATGACAACAAACGCGTTGACAGGCATCAAAGGATCTGCTCATCTTTCTCAAGTTTAGTTTCATAGGAAATTCCAAAACTTGTTGGTTTTGATCCAGCAGAGAATAAAAGCCCATTGCAAAACCGGGGAATTCCCTGCAAAATGGAAATTCCAGCTCCCACACAGTGCTAGTTACTGTCATTAGCTTTAGTTTCTTGCTTGCATACTCCCCGGTTTCCCTCTGCTTCCTAGGACTCCCTGATGTAAATGCACGAAGGTGCCCAGCGCTGCCCAGCCATGCCTGCCCCCTCCCCTGGCCTGCTGCAGCCACGTTCCCCTGGGAAAAGCACTAGCTCAGAAGAGCGAGGAGGGACTGGGAGCTCACCCAGCACGGGAGAAGGTGTCCACATTTCTTTGTGTTTTGTCACCAAAAGCAGTCCAGGAAGAAAGCAGAATGGGGCTGGCAGTTTGGCCGAATGTGGTTATGAAGGCTGGGAGTGTGCTCGTACCACCGGGAGGGGATGCCTGACTGAGGAGAGAAAAGACCTCCTCCAAACTTGCAGGCAAACTGAACCAAGGTTTGGGCAAATTGTCTGCAAAAGAGGAAAATCAAAGCCCTGCTGGAGCTGCAACATGAACCAAGCCTGGTTCCTCCTGGTCTTGTCCCTGGCAGGAGTGTGCCCACGCGGATCCTCTGCCTAGGCAGGAGTGAATTCTTCTCTGCCTGGACATCTGTATCTACCAAATGAATAGGATTACTCCTATTGCAGCTTATCTCCGCTCCGTAGTTAGGTTTTTTGTTGAGGGATGGACAGATGGATGTTGAAGCACTTGCAGGAAAACTGCTTTTCTCCCTCCCCAGCATGACCGTGCCAGCTCATTCCCCTTGAAAACTTGGCCAGAAGGGGGGTGAATGTAAAATGATTTAGCACTGGATAAAAAATTCATGGGAAACTTTTTTTCTCTATCTGTTTTCCACACTTCAGCATCATGCAGAGAATTGCTTTCCATGGAAAAATCATACTCACCACCAGGAAAATCAGCTTTCAGCTCTTACAAGGAACAGAGCTGCTTGCCCAGGCCAGGAGGTTTCTGTCCCAGATGTGCATTTGTGTGGGCTCACCCTGGCTGCACCCGGGCACGCAGCCACAGGGAGACATGTCCTTCATGGCCCACAGATCCCCAGCACATGCAGGTCCTGTGTGCGCTTCCGTGTGGCCGTGCATTCATACTTTATTCCTTGGCATGTTTTGGGCCCTTTGCAGCAAAATATTCCAGCATGAAGCTTCCCTTTAGCATGAGAAAGAGGTTGCACAAAAGCCCCAGCTGGGGCTCCATGTTGCAGTTCTTCAAAACATGCCTGCTTCATGTACATAATTTTTACACAGTCCTGGCAAAGACTTCTGGGCACTGCTGCAGCATGCACAAGAGCAAACAGCATCACGGCCTTTGGGAGCATCCCCGCGGGACCCACATGCAGGTTGCACCACTGAGCCCCATCACCCAGCGGCATGCAGACCTGGGGCAGGACGTGCCTCCAGTCAGGGACAAATAAGCAACTGTTATAAAGAAAAAAAAGAAAAGAATTGGGAGAGGGAAGGGGAAAAGTAATGAACTGAAAGAATAAATTCATTTGATAGGACAGAAAAATAGTTCTTTATTGTTAAAGAACAGAGCGTGGTCTAGTTTGGTTTCTAGTTGTATCTCCTGTGATTCGCAGACTGACTCATATCAGAGCACTGCCAGTTATATAAAGGGATGTATTCCTCAAGATATGTGGTGGCCTGCAATTTTCATAATGAATAAAATTTAGATTGGGACCTCTCTTGTTACACTGCTGGATCATCCTGGCAGTGACATACTGTGGAAAGAAGCAAGAACAGGCTGAAGTCACACAAACCTGTACTTTAAAATTAGGAACTCGTAAAGTTTGTCCCAGATACGGGCTTCCCTGCAAGATACACTCAAAGTACTCGGTCACTGGCAGCAAGGCGTCAGGATTCAGATGGGTATAAATAAGACTGGGACTAACAAGCCCTATTTCTGCTTCCTAATGGAAATACCCAGGGAAATTGAGGGCTGTAGGACTGATATGACTCTTCCGGCTCATCAAATCCAACCTCCTTTTGCCCCCAGCACCTCACCACTTAGTGCTGCTTATAAAGTTACTGTGCTTTAGACCCAGGTGGATGTGGGGCCCTGTACACCACATCAGAGGCTGCTCGGAGCCCACTGGGACCCTCAGTGAATGCCCAGCTGAAGTGCACGCATGGCAAGCTGCTATCAGTTTGCTCTTGTGACAATGCTGGTTTGCAGTTCAGAAAGCTTCTTCAGCCTTCCTGTGCTTGCTCTTGAGGTATGAAGAGAGTGCTCACAGCCCCTCTCATCAGGCTTGAAATGCCCACTCCATCAGTGTCCTCCCCAGACGGGGAGAAACTGCTCCCCCAGCCACCCAGCAGCTGCCTCTGCTGACTCCAAGCAGTTTTGTTTGCCTTGGGCATGGCTGAGCAGAGTGGGCAAGGGTTCACCAGGGCTTCAGATGAGGCTTTCCACCCCCCATGTCAAACGTGGGGCACACAGACCTGCCCCACGCTAGCACTGCAGCAGAGACACACAGAGATTTTGCTCCACCACCTTTCCCACCTATCACCACAGGTTACTGCAGACACCGATATCCTGCGAGGGCACCCCTGGCACACTGTGCTGTTGCAGTGCATTCTGCTTCTTCTGCTGTGGTCTTCAAGACGAAATGATCAGGGTTTTGGCAGAGGATAACCATCTGAAAGAGCTACGTCACCAAACTTTGCAAGTTGTTAGTGTCTCACCCACAGGAATGGATATTGTCCACTGGATGTGGATAGCCCCTCGCATTACACCTAGCTCCAGGTGCTATGAAGCTTGGAGGCACATGGACCTGGAAAGCCCTCATCTTGAGGCATGGGCTTTCTCAGGGGGGATCAGGGCACAAGCAGGACCAAAAGGCTTGTGGACTGATGAAACTTTTAGTGCTAGACAAATGCATCTAACTTGTAGTGTCTGACGCTGATGCTACAGCCACATTCCTCATGTGGCTTGCTGCTGTGATGGGTGTTTAATGTTTGGATTAAGTTTTTCTCTGTAAGAGTAGTTGCTTCATCTATTTTTTCATTTCATGTTTCCATTTATAAGGCACAACTATTGTCAGCACCTGGAATACTTAAAGTGAGCAATTAGGATAATGATTTTTATTAAGATAACATCAGAAAGCCCTCAGTGAGGGCGAGGACGCTATGATTTCATCTGTTGTTCAAAGATAGGGCAGAGATGGTTTCTGCTCTACCTTGTAGTCTGTCTTTTGCTTGTTATTTATTAAGGTAAACAGCAGTCAATCTCCTAAATAAGTCCAGAACAGAAACTGAGCAAGAGTTGATGATTTGGCCCATTTATGTTGCTGCACAGTCAGAGCCAATGCCATGGAGCGCTGTCCCCAAGAACACAGCTTCCTTCCAAATGAAAAGCCCATGGAGAGCTGATGGGCTTCTTCAAAGCCTCAGAGATTGCTGGGGTGCATGAATCGCTGCTTTGCTGGCTGCGGAAACGTTGCGTCTGGCACCACCATAGTGGGAAGTGTGACTCATGTGGACTGAGCTGTGCCAGGACTAGGATGCTGAGGATTTGCAACCTCATGCCAATGCAGAGCTGTTTTGGAGGCCAACAGAGTGGGTTTTCCTCTGTGGAGAGGGTTGTGGCATGGGACTCCTGCTCTACATAGGCAGTAAAAATGAAACAACCTGCAATAAAAGCAACCTGGCTTGCTATTTATGAAAATACTTGCCCCACGAACAGTGGTATTATGGGGAAGCCTTAACATAACAGATAGTTGAGCCCTTAAGTGTCGTGCTCAAATGCCTCCTAAGACATTGATATCCAAGAGAGTGGTTTAGACCTCTGACTTCCCAGTGTTGGCTCCATATAGCCTGGCTGAGGAGCAGGGTCTATATTCAAACCATAATCTATAGGTACCTCCCTAGGGTGTTTTGATGGCTTCTCTTTATTGACCATGAAAGCCTGCAGGGTCTGGGAATGCTGGATAATTGCGGTTTGAATTGCTCACTACTCTCTTGAACATAGACTCCACAGGAGGCACCAGTGCCAATTGTCAGTGTCATAGGAAATGCCCTGCATATCATCTTAGTCTCTTTTTGAGACATTTGTCTAATCCAAGACACCATTGATCTGGACAATAATGATTTTCCCCAAATAGAACTCCAAATAAAATTCCATTATTAAAACCTTAATTATTGCCTAAACAACTTTAGCTTAATTGCCAGCTCTGGCTGAACAGACCCATTGGGATGTTAGGGAATTATAGCTAATGCAAACAGAACTCTGATGTATTTCTTCACAATATTGTGTTAAGTAAAATCCTTGAATTCCTCCAGTGTTATTTTAAAGAACTGTGTGTGATAAGTCAACTTGGTTATGTGCTCTGTGTGAAAAATTGCCAAATATCCCACAGGGCAAATATGAAAAAACAGCAGAGAAGACATTCTAGAGAAATGAGATTTTATTGACTTTTTTTCTCACCTTCAAAGGCCATCAATCAAATATTGTTGAAGACTGTGATTTCACAATTTCATTGCCATTCCAGAGGGTGGGTAGTAAAGTGAATCTCGTCTTGGCATATCACTGATTGTGTGATTTTTCTGTTTTGAACCAAAAAAGAAACAAAGGAAGAGAGAGAGCAGTGATGGAGAGCAAGGAAACAATGAAAGTCCTTGATTCAGTCCCTTTTGATATCAATGACAGCTGGCGCTGGTCTATCGCAAGGACAGTTTTCACACAGAAGAGGAATAAGATGGGAAAGCAAAATTCATCATCAGGGAAATGACTTCTGAGCAGATCAAGAAAATCTGGATGCCGTACTTGGGTTGTTTTTGTTTTTTTTTTTTTTTAAGCAGAGAAATAATGAGTAGTGACACAGGTATCTATTTAGTCTACAGTATATTTTTCTTGATCTTTTCTCCTTTGCAGTTGCCAAATACTGCTGTTCCAGCAGATCAAAACTGAATAAAGGCTTTTTGGCTGTGCCATATCATGTTTCTGTTTTGCAAGTGGTATGTCTTGAATAGAAAAACCAGCATATGATAAACCTATTAATTCACGGAGGACCACCCACTGTTGCAGCTGAAGTTCAGCAGTAAAACTCCCAGCGATGAGTCAGTGCACAGGAGCACAGCTGTCCTTCATGGGCCTCCGCTCACGCACAGTTGCACCGGCTTTCTCCATCTATCTGACCATGAAGATTTAGGGTCTGCCCTACCATCTTTCTACTATCCTCTCCAAAGCTTTTAAAGTCCCATCACTAAAATCACACACTCCATTACCAGGGGCCACCTTTGATTATTCTCTTACCCATATGTCTCATGTTTCAAGGGCCAGAAGTTTTCTTTTTCCTCTTAACTGTTTAGACTCCATATAGACTCTATCAACATCTTTTTATCTATTTATATCTATTTTTACCTGTTGCCAGTGTAGTCCCTATCTCAAAGAACTTACACTATGAGCTTGAGAACAGAGATCCATATCCTCCAGTATCTTAAATGGCCTTGAGCTGTTAATTTTCAAGGACTACTACGAATAACACCAGGTGAGGATCCAACACTGATAATTTACAGAAGTAATAAGTTTTAAATGCAACCTCCTAAGTGAGTTTATGATGTGAGCAACAACAGAAGAGGAAGAACTGGGGAGAGCTGCATGCCAAGGAGGCAACATGAGACACCAAGGATGAACAAAACTGCATGTGGAAGGGTAAAACTGAGGAGGGGCCAGGCAGTAAATAATGAGGTAGCTTGTGCTAAATTACAGCACCCAGCTGTGGGTGAATTGTTGCCATGAGGTGGTGTCATAGGTGAACCCAAAATGTGCAGGGGCCTTTAGAAGTTTTCCTGGGATCCTGTTTCCAGACGTTGTTTCTCAGGGTTTGGGTCCAGCTGGAGATGGGACAACATGAGTTCAAATGCTGCCAGTCATCGATGCTTGTACCTGGAAGGCTGTGAAGAGCTGTTTTTCTTAACATTTCAAACAAAACGTCCTTGAAATGTCGGTAAGTGTGACTGTGATGAAAAGGATTTACAGCAGAGCTGCCTGGAATGTGTATGAGGGGACAACAAGAAGCAATGAAAGAAGAAAAGAAAGCAAGCAGAGCTGTAAATGAGTGAAAATATAGGGTTTATTTATTAATACAGAATTTAACATCCCAGTAACAATTCAGTTGTTCACTGTAACACCAGAATATGTGTTATACAGCAGTGTCTCCCACAAGGCTGTTTCTCTTAGCAGTGGCAGCCTTTCTTTCTTGCTAGACTTTCAATGTGATTTCCAGGTTATCTTACTTACTTTCCAACTGAGTCAAGATACTGGAATGTTTCTTTTGGAATTGTCCAAAATGAGATTTTTCTTCTTTTCTTGGAGATTCACTTCTATTTCTGTATAGAGTTCATGAAGTTCCTGGTCTTAAAATCTTCTGCAGCTGACTAGTTTCAATGGCAGCTTTGCACACAAAAGGTTTTGTCTGAACAGACCCTTGGCACTGCTGCGGGTGAAATGCATGAAATGACATATGTGAAACTGCCCGATTAGACAAGTATTTTCCAGTAAACTCAAAGGGAGGAGAGTATCCAAGTTCCCTGGACAACTCTGACCAATTTTGCATCTATTTCTGTGGTGACAGTGGCTGATGAGAAAGGAAGTGAACGATGGGGAGATGCATTGGGGCCGCTTATCTCTGTCATGTTTGATTAATACAACTGAAAGGCAGAAGCTGTAATTGAACATGGGGTCCTGTGCTGAAGCCACTAACAGAGACATGTTTTGATGGGAGGAGAGCAGATAGGCCAAGCTGTATTTGGTACGTGAATATTGCTAAGTATTATGTTTACCTAAGCGTTAAAGAGAAAAAAAAATGGAAAAGAAAAATGGTCTCTTCTCTGGGTTTAAAATATTAAACAGAGTCTAAATGATCGGTTCTGAGCTCTGAAAAGCCTGCTGACATGAATCATCGACAAAGGGAAGATGTGAACCTTATTTAATGTATCAGTTCCTGGAATGGGCTTTTTACTATGGAAAAACATTCCCTGAAAGTAACTGCGTTATCAGTGGGATTAGCACCATCCTGAGTTAACTCCCTGCTGAAATCAATGGTCCCTCGTGAGAGGTCCAGGACAGTACTCGGCTCTTGCGAGCAGTTGTCCTTCCTCATGCAGAGGTGCTTAAAGCAGGGAGAACGCAGCTACGTGACATAGCTCATAGTTCACGGGACTGGATTTATCTGTATGCTAGGGAATGAGCTGATCACTCTACTTTTGCACGAGCTGATTTATTTTGCATTCTTGTTATGAATGTAATTCCTTAAGGGGAAAGACTTCCTGGCTGCAGTTATATTTGTCTTATTACAGAGCCATTCCCCATCTCGTTGTGCTTAATTTACTTTCCTAATGTTGTCAAGTTGCTCTCAAAATTAGAATCCAAGTTTTGATATACCAAAAATATCAAGCAGGACTCTCCAAAGTACAAGCAGTCTGAAGCCTGTGTAGAATCACCACCCTGGAGACTAGTGGAGAGAATTTTTTAGAAAAAGATAACGAATAATAGAGCTATTTTTGGATGTTCTTTTAAAATCAGTGGCTGTCTAAGAACGGTAGCTTCCAGCACAGGCTTCATTGTAACTTGAAAATGGATCCATCCACGGAGCTCAATCACACATATATCACACAGGCTGACAGCTCACATTCTATTACCTTTCTTTAATGCTGCATTTCTAAGTGATAATTATTTTAATGGGTGATTATTCTAGTTTTGAGCTGTTCAAGGAATTTCTGATACGGGTAAGCAAGTGTAACTTTTAAAAACATTTTCTTCATATAAATTTGCCCTATAATTGATCGTATAGGTCTCTGTGATACAATCCCTAGAAAATGATCTGAGTAAAACCTATCATTTTATCTCCTTTGAGATACTTAGATCCATTAGACAAGGTTCTCCATTCTCTCTTTAATTATTTGTTCTGGCAATAAAACCTTTGGTGGCTGTTTAAGAAATAAACCTGGAGTTCAAAAACTCCCAGTAGGAACTGTGGTGAATATAATTTCATTATACACAGAAAACATATTATTCTATTTGCTGAACCCTTTGTGGTCTATTGGGAGAGTCCTGAAACAGAGACAGGAAAATGCCTCCTTCTATGGGTTGCAAATCGGATCATATCTAAGTTTTAATTTTGAGCTCTGAGACACCAGTGCCAAATGAGTCACTGGCCAGATGAAGAAGAAATACAACAGATTCCAATTTTCTTTTCTGTTTGTCAGTCTTTCCCTGGCCTCCTTTTGGACACAGGACAGACAGATGTTTGTATCAACCTTCTCCATTCTGCAGGGAACCACAGAAAGCAACTGCCTGGGCAGAGGTGCTCATATTTTGGTGGTCATTGGATGAGAAAGAAAGGCATAACCATGAAAGCTGTTCACATCATGTCTATCAGGAGAGATATTCCCATAAGGGGAAATGTCTCTGCCAAACAAACTGCAGCAAGTGGATACCCAAGGAAGAAGAACATCTGCTTTTCAAGAACCATCATTGCATGGGAAAGCTCCGGGGATACTGGTGCCTCTACTTCTCATGGCAAAGACTGGGGCAGGGGTGGATATATCTGTGTTGGATGTTTTCCCACTTACTGCCATTATGAGGTAGGGGATTACCCAAGGATTTTCCCTATTCTGAATGGTCACGAAGGCAGGTGTGTGAGTCTGTGATGAACACATTGGGAAAGGGTAGCTGCTGCAAACCACTGTGCTCCCTCATTATGGTCATGGAGGAGGAGGGCAGGTGGGTCAGGATCTGGTCTTGTCCTGTTTCTTACAACCCAGAGAGGGTGGCTGGGAGGAGGCAAGGCAAGGTGTGGCAAGGCAAGGTGTGGCAAGGAGAGAAGTATGTGGTTTTCAGGTAGAAAATAAGACATATGGGATCTTGACATTTTCTTTGACTTGTCCCTGAATGTACATATCAGCACCAAAGACTAAATTGGCCCATTTGGTATTCAGGAGGCCTGTAGTGTCCAAAATATCCATCAATTTTTCCTGTTCTGGTTACTTTCTTATTCCTGATGAATATCTATGTATCTCTCACAAATTTGTGATAAACTGGAATAAATGTATTGGTAAGAGGGGACAGCCTTCCCTGTCACAGTAGGACATGATAAGTCAATAATACCTTGTATGTGTTATCAGCTCCTGCTAGACAGACCCTCATAGTCTTCATTACTGTCTCAATGTGCTCTGTGAACAGGGAGGTCTCCAAGTGATGAGGCTAAAGCTGCAGCCTTTGTGAAAAGTCAGCTCTCCTCTGGCATGCTGTGTCTTGCAAAGATGGACTTCATGTGATTAAAACTAGCATTAGGAAAAACCCCACCAAGTGTGGCTGGCTCAGAAAAGTGTGATACCAGTCAGACATGAAAAGACATCACTGACTGGTCAGGTGAAACAGGTCAGCTCCTCTTCATTGACAAGGACATTTGGAGGGGGCTGATTGCCTGAACAGTTTGGGCTCCTCTGTTGTTCCCAGACACCTGACACGCAAATCTGGATACAGCTCAGAGAAGAGGTCTGGCCTTAACGCAGTGCGTGGTTACAGACCAAGCACTCTGCTGTGCCTCGACATCCCCCGTGCAGCCCTGGGAATGTTTCAGCCTGCACGGTTCTTGGATGAGCAAAAAGTACGTCTTTGTCAGCTCTCCAGAAGGATGGGTGATCTTTTGCCTGCATTCCTAGCTGAGACTCATTCAGTGTCCTGAAGGGCAGAGCTCCTTTGATAATGTTTCATCAGCTTGCTTTGCTGAGCAGGTTTCAGCCAACTCTTGATCTGTGGCTGGTAATACTGTCCTAATTAGCCAGCAGCCAATTCTGTAATCAGATGTCAGCCTCTGGCTTCAGGCAATGAGCTTCTTGAGAAGGCACCTGCGGTGGCAATAGTCTTACCCTGGGCTGCCAGGACCACAAGCTACTGCTTCGTCATACACATCTGGATTCACTGCATTCCCAGTGTGAGCAAGTTGGGACATCTTGACAGGAAGAACTGCTTATGGTCAGCTGTGAGAACTACACAGAAGCCTGTGATGAAATCTTAAAAGCAGTTAAAACACCCAGTCAAATGCCAGAATTGCCTTTCTTATCGGCAGATGTATTTTCTTTCTGTGGGATAGCATTCCTGAGGCGTATGCCATCAGTCCAGTCTCACCATGTCCTTCTTAGCTGATGATCTCTTCTATGTCATGACTACGGTACATTTGTACTGGCAGAAAACAGATGAGCTCTAAGCAGAGCTAATGATCGTCTTCTAACATAATTCCTCCTACGCCCACCCTCACTTCCATTTCTGCACTTCAGTCAAAGCACAACAATTCAAAGATTGCAAGGTGCCAACCATTTTGGGATACCTTTTTTTCATAATAAGCTGGTCACACCCAGATAAGAGTTCAGCTCCATGGTGCTGACAGATCCACCTGCTCTGCAGATGGCCTCAGCCAGCTCTTGCCAGGGGAGTACTGGACATGGAAGTGTGTTTTCTCTTGTGAATCCACATCTGCTCATGTTTGGGTAAGTTCAGCTTCTTGAAACAGTCATGGCATTTTGCTCAGATGAGCAAAGCATCTAGACAATAAAGCCATGGACTAGGACGCAATGAAGGCCACACTTGATGAAGATTACAGGGGGTGGCTAATTGTCTTTCCAAAGGTCTTGGATACAAAAGAAATTTCAAAGAATAAATATCTGAGTCTGCACCTTTAAATGCAGCTAGTAAGTGTTTAGAGAACAGCTCAGACATGAGAGAGTGACACCCACAAAATGCCATTGAGTTTAGCATCTTGTTGGCACCGAGTTTACTAGGCCAAGTGCATCCCTGGCTGCTAGCCTGGGCTAGAGGTTGTGTTCCAGCTTTTCCTGATCTCTAAGTCGTCAGACACACCCAGAGGGTTCTGCCACCAGGATGAGAGCACCCACCAGCCAGGAAGCACACAACCAATTCACCAGCTGGAGCCATGCCATGGACCCATCTCTTTTTCTGAGCTTTATGGCGCAGGGTTCATTTTGAGGAATATCAGATAGGCTTCGGTAGCAAATAGCCTGCAAAGAAAGAGGATAATTTTCCTAACTGTTACCAAATCTCCTCGTTGGGGAGTGGGGAAAGGAGCAGAGAGGAGAATCTGGGTGTCACTGAGCCTGCCAGGCATGGCTGTTTGCGTTGGTATCACTGTTTTAAGACTTGTGACAACAAAACGTCACATTACAGCTCTGAATAAGGCTGTGTGCTGTAAGGCAGCTCTTCTGCAGGAACTGAAGCTGTGCGGGGTCTGTTGGCCAGCCATGGCTTGCATTTAGCTTCTCAGCTTGAGCTGGGATTCTCATTAAGCCTCTGTCATGCCTAGTTCTTCACTTAAATTACAGCTCAGCAGCAGTATTTAAAAGGTTTTAACTCAACAGATGTCTTCCAGTGTGGACACCATCTCGAACCACGCTGGCGCCCTGGATACTGATCCTGGCTGCAGGGACCTCTTTGGTACATATAATTGCCTGCCAACAGGGCAAGGCTTGTACTGAGCCAGAAGAGATTTGTACATCTTCTCAGGAGCGTCTGTCCCTATTGCAGTCTTGGAACAGACTGTCCTGCCTCAGTATGAAATTTCTCTATTCCAGTGATTTATCCCCTCTTCTCCCAACAGGCAGATGTGTGTCTAATGGCCCTTGTGTCCTTTATCACCTAAACCGTTGGAATAAGGCGGCTACTGCTGCACCAGATCTATACAAAGGTTGTTTGCTCCCTTACCATCAGTGCAGTCTGTTTTTAGCTTGTTTGGAAAAGCTGCTGCAGATGCAGGTTAATGCTGACATTTCTTTAACTGTTGGTGTCAAGTAGTAATATGGTTGATGTTGCCTAGGGGATTAGCTGGACCCTGCAATGTCTCCTGCTGCTTCTTGGTGCTCTTGGCTTGTGTATCTGTTGTAATTGCTTTCCCTGGCATCGAATAAGTGTCAAGCTATGGCTTCTCTGACACCCAGTGATCTCTCTCACAGCAAAAATTAAAAATAATTACTTGTTGTGGTTTAACCCCAGTCGGCAACTAAACACCACACAATCACTCGCTCACACTCCCCCGCCCCCCTGGTGGGATGGGGGAGAGAATCGGGGGGAAAAAAAGTAAAACCCATGGGTTGAGATAAAGAGAGTTTAATAGCACAGCAAAGAAAGAGAAAATAATAATGATAAAAGAATATACAAAACAAGTGATGCACAATGCAATTGCTCACCACCCGCTGACCAATACTGAGCCAGTCCCCGAGCAGCGATTGCTGCCCCCCAGCCAACTGCCCCCAGTTTATATACTGAGCATGACGTCATATGGTATGGAATAACCCTTTGGTCAGTTTGGGTCAGCTGTCCTGGCTGTGCCTCCTCCCAACTTCTTGTGCACCTGGAAGAGCATGGGAAGCTGAAAAAGTCCTTGACTAGTGTCAGCACTACTTGGCAACAACTAAAACATCAGTGTGTTATCAACATTATTCTCATACTAAATTTAAAACACAGCACTGTACCAGCTACTAGGAAGAAAATTAACTCTATCCCAGCTGAAACCAGGACAGTATCCACCTCTTATTCTATACCATCTATGTCATGTCCAGGTCCTACACCTTCCAATACATTCCAATTACTCACCACCACTTTTTCTGTCTTGATATATACACACAGACATCATTCCCTTAGTCTATGGGCCATCCCTCTAAAATGTTCATTGAGTTTATTCAGTCCATGACTTTGGGCTCCATCTGTCATAACAGTCCTTCAGGGCAGAAGACGTGGTGTGCAGTGTTGGACTGTTGCATGCTGAAGCCAGTTCTGGTTCCGTCACCACTGCACTTTGCTCGGTTTCATCAGAGTTCGTTCTTCATTAATCTGAGCAATTCTTACTGTAATACCATTGATATGGCATATAGCCACCATAGAACTGATGACATACAATATTATAGAGCAATTAGCATCATACAACTCAGTTCATTGACTATTTTCACCCAAAATCAAATTCTCTTGAGGTACATGCTGCATCACCCACCAGGTGCACCCAGGTCCTTGAGCAAAAGCAATCCCACATATGGGTTTGCCTTTGCCCGAGGCAGGAATAACCCAGACTGTCTTCCCCAGCATATTTTTCATGTGCACTATGGGGACTTTATCCCCTTCTACAGTATCCAAAAGTGTCGACTGGGCAGGGTCAGCTCTATTGGCAGATCCCCTAGTGTTGACTAACCAGGTGGCTTTTGCTAAATGCGTATCCCAATGTTTGAATGACCCACCACCCATTGCGCTCAGGGTAGTCTTTAACAGTCCATTGTATCATTCAATTTTCCCGGAGGCTGGGGCATGATAGGGAATGTGATATACCCACTCAATGCCGTGCTCTTTCGCCCAGGTGTCTATGAGGTTGTTTCGGAAATGAGTCCAGTTGTCTGACTCAATTCTTTCTGGGGTGCCATGTCGCCATAAGACTTGCTTTTCAAGGCCCAGGATAGTGTTCTGGGTGGTGGCATGAGGTACAAGATATGTTTCCAGCCATCCGGTGGTTGCTTCCACCATGGTGAGCACATAGCGCTTGCCTTGGCAGGTTTGTGGAAGCGTGATATAATAAATCTGCCAGGTCTCTCCGTATTTATATTTCAGCCATCATCCTCCATACCAGAGAGGCTTTAACTGCTTGGCTTGCTTGACTGCAGCACATGTTTCACATTCATGGATAACCTGTGCAATAGTGTCCATGGTCAAGTCCACCCCTCGATCACGAGCCCACCTATATGTTGCATCTCTTCTTTGATGGCCTCAGGTGTCATGGGCCCACCGAGCTATAAATAATTCACCCTTATGNCATTCCCCCTTATGTTGTCAGTCCAGATCCACCTGAGCCACTGCAATCTTAGCAGCCTGATCCACCTGCTGGTTGTTTTGATGTTCTTCAGTGGCCCAGCTCTTGGGTACGTGAGCATCTACATGACGTACTTTTATGACCAGGTTCTCTACGCGGGCAGCAATA
>VYZW01051849.1:0-26894 GCA_013401315.1 Balaeniceps rex
TGCCCATGCTGCCTGCATTGGTGTAGAGGCACTTCAGCTAGGCTGTTGGCCGTTGTCACCTTCTTAGAGGAACACCCCTTAATTCCTTTGAGGTATTTCACTGGTGTTTCCCTGTTGGCTCCTATTACCTCAGGAGCCCCGGCTCATCTCTGTAAGACTTCAACTGTGCTGCAGTGTAGCCAGCACGTCTCGGAGCAACAGGCTGAGAGCCCTTGCTAGCACCCCATCCCTCTAACCTTGGTGTGTCACCCCACAGCTTGTCACGGGCAAGCCTGATATTAACCCCCTCCCCCTTCAAGTCTAGTTTAAAGCTCTGTCAGTCAGCCCCGCTAGCTCATGAGCAAAGACCCTCTTCCCCCTTGGAGAAAGGCGAATCCCCTTCGATGCCAGCAAGCCTGGTGCCACGTAGACCATCCTATTATTGAAAAACCCAAAGTTGTGGCGGTGACGCCAGCCACGAAGCCATGTATTAATAGACTGGGTGTGTCTGTTTCTTCCAATGTCGCTGCCTGCAACTGGAAGGAGAGAGGAAAAAATAACCTGTGCTCCAGATTCCCTTACCAACCATCCCAAAGCCCTGAAGTCTCTTTTGATCACCCTTGGACTACTCATAAATAATAAGCTGCATCCAGTACCCAACAGACATGAAGATCAAACAAGATAAAATCCCACTGCAGTTACATCTGGACACATCCAACATCAGCAGACAGTTTATAACCACCTCAGTGCTGTCCCTGAAGCTGCTCCTCTCGCTCGCGCATTGGCATGAAAGCTAGAAATAGTCGCTGTAAAAGCAGCTGCTAACTTCTCAGTTCTGTTCGTAGCTGATGAATACTTTGCAAGTCTCTAGAGTGTATTTCTGCTACTCTGCCTGTCACAGATCATACCACTCCTGCATATATGGAAGCCTAAAATGATATACTGCCAGAGGAAGCAGCTCCAGCTGTGGCTAAGAGTAGCGATGGCAGCTTCCAGCTCCATTACTCAAAACCCAGCATGAAGCAATTCTCCATATATGAAGCACTTCATACGTGAATTCTCCACAAAGCACGTTCGCAGATAAGACTCTCGTGAAACGCAAGCTGTGAAATGCTCTACACGGAGGAGATGCTGTGCAGCGACGCTATTTGTTATATTGCAGATGTGCCAGTGTCACTGCACAGTGCTCTGTGTTCACAGTGACCACTACCTCTGCACTTCCCAGCCCCGACGGAGACAGGGGATGCTCCCGCACACTCGCTCCAATTCGGTGAAGCACTGGAGCATCTGGTTGACTTTCAAGGGTGCATTTAAACTCTGGGCATTTCTCTGGGAAATAGGGCATCTTTGCTCAGCTCCATGAAACAGGGACAGGGCTGCCCGTAGGCTTAGGGCTCTGCCTCAAGCATCTGGCTCGGTCAGGATGACAAAGTACCACTTCCCTCTAACCTGAGATCACCAACATTGTCATTGTTATTCCCCAAAGCATTAGCACCTCTGAGCCAACATCTCCTCTTCTGTTTTCTTTTTTTCCCTTCTCCTTTTTAATAATAAAGCAAGCAGATGAACAGTAGAACAAATGATGCCTGGTGTCGTGGTTTAGCCCCAGTTGGCAACTGAGCTCCACACAGCCGCTCGCTCACCCTCCCCGCCCCCAGCGGGATGGGGGAGAGAACTGGAAGGGCAAGAGTAAGAAAACTCGCGGGTTGAGATAAGAACAGTTTAATAGTTGAATAAAATAATAATAATAATAGTAGTAGTAGTAATAAAAATTGCAATGAAAAGGAAAACAAGAGAGACAAACAAAACCCAGGGTAAAGAAAACAAGTGATGCAACTGCTCACCACCCACCGACCAACGCCCAGCCAGTCCCCGAGCAGCAATTGCTGCCCTCCGGCCAGCTCCCCTCAGTTTATATACTGAGCATGACATCATATGGTATGGAATAGCCTTTTGGTCAGTTTGGATCAACTATTTTGGCTGTGCCCCCTCCCAGTTTCTTGTGCACCTGGCAGAGCATGGGAAGCTGAAGAAGTCCTTGACTGGTGTAAGCACTACTTAGCAACAACTAAAACATCAGTGTCTTATCAGCATTCTTCTACTAAATCCAAAACACAGCACTATGCCAGCTACTAGGAAGAAAATTAACTCTAACCCAGCCAAAACCAGGACACCTGGTTTTCTACAGATTTGTGCTGACTGACCTTTAAACTGCATTACACTGAGTATTCTCTATTATTTCCACATATTCCTTCAAAATTCCCTTCTACTTCCCCTCACAACCGTCCTCCCATAGAGTATTTTGGCTGTGATGCATGGCCTGCTGTGTCCCACTGCAGACAGGATCAGAAGTTAGCGACAAACATGCAACCATCCAAACGCCCATCTTCCTGGCCACCCATTTTTAATGATGCTTGCACAGAATTAATTATCTTTGAAGCTTCTTCCCTTGTAACAAATCTGGCTGAAATGGGCCAAAAGGTGCGAGAAGGGGGCAGAATGGGCTGTGCAAGCCTGGCTGTTGCTGGAAATAGGGTGAAGGTGATCGGGTTACCTCACCCTACCCTGAAGATCTCACTGCGCTTGCGACTGATTTCCATAGACGAGGGAAGGGAGGCACAAGGTTGTGCCCTTGGAATGGGTGGAAGAGATGAGGATGGAGCCACGGCTCCTGAGATGCTCCTCCGCAGCTCGCCCTCCCTCCCAGCCACAGAGCTGCACCTAATGGCCTGCTCCTTTTCTGGTGTATGACCTTCTGCAAAATTAATGTGGCAACATCACCAAAAGAAAGAAAAATCAAAAGACAAAGACAGAGCAATGCTTATTTATATTTCACTGAATACCACACTCCCCCCCTTCCCCGCCAAGGAAGAAAGAGCTAAGAACAAAAAGATAAAGGAATGGGATGGGAGAAAAAGAGTGGAGAACAAGAAATAGCTAGGTTACAATTCTGAATCACTCGAAGGTTTCTTAAAAGTCAGACTAAATGTTTTGAATTCCCCATTCTCTGGAAGCTTAGCGAGCTCCCTGCCACAATGGGTTGCTGTGCTGAGCTCCCACCTCTCATGGGGACATGGGGATCAGCTCCAGGCAAGGATGCTCTGATACAGAAGAAGGGCCAAGGTCCCTCCAAAACAGATATAAATGGGTGGATGGATGAAAAATTCTGTCTGCTAGAGTTTTACTAGAAAATTGTACAGATTGTTGCTTCTATTCTCTTCCATGTCCTATTCCACAAAGTGTTTTTCTGTATTTCCAACTGCTGTTTTGATAACTCTACATTCTGAATAGTTTTTCTGCCACACAAGAATCATTATCCACTGTAGAAATCAAGCCCAAGTCAAATGCTTCTTTTTGGAGGTCAGTAACAAAACAAATGAGTTTCAGTCCAAGACGCGCAGTTTTGGGAAGCAGGGGAAGACCATGACCAGCCAGAGACCATCTTTGCCCCTTCAACATGTGTCCTGAAAGAGGGGGAGGAAACGACACCTAACACTTGCACGAGTGAGGAGAGTTTACTGGGACCTCCAAGCCACGGCCCCTCCAGGACCTTGGTAAGGATGTCATTTGAGATAAACCAATACACTGTTGCTACGGAGGATGGAGCCCCCCCATGGCACATCTCCAGGAGCTGCACTGTGTACCTTTGCCACGCCTCATCCGAGGACGTCAGAGAAAGCACCAGGAGCATCTCACAGCTTTCAAACATGAGCTGCTCACTGAAACATCAAAGCCCCAGCAGACAGCTTTAAATACATGGTGTGGTTCCTGACAAAGCTGCTAAATGATGTCGCTTCAGCTCCTCTGACTCGGGAGCAAGGAGGCTCTCCTGGGCAGACGCTCTGCTGGAGTTCAGCAGGCAAGGGAAAACACAAACCTGACCCCACAAACCTCTGGATTTCACCTGCAGATGGCTGATCCTCCAGCTAGTGACGACTCCCAAAATTTGGTGGGGTGGGAGAGAAGTTACCCCTCAGCAACAGCCAACGCTTAGCAACCAGCACATCGTGATGGTAACCCAAGCTACACTTCATCATCTGAGCCATGTCCATGACACACGTGTCCCTTCGAGGGACAAAAATTGTATCTGATGCTCAATGAATGGGGCTGCACCATGGACAGGCCAACCTCTATCCCTAAAGCCAGCCTGGTTCACTCTTTATGTTTCGTTACGGACAGGACCGTGGACAACTGATCTCCTTTTTGGGCTGCTGCCACTGTGGGGTGCCCACAGGTGCGGGGTGTAGGGGTGCTGCTGGCAGCTGCCCTGCGAGCAGCCAGTCCCCCTAGACATGGGGAGGGAAGGCAGCCCTCACCCCTCCAGCTCACCCACCACATCTCCTGCTTGTCTTGACATGCTGCAGGGGGTTGGGGGGGAAAAAAAAAAAAAAAAAACAACCACCAATCCCAAAAAACTACTTTTTACATTTTGTTTTTAAATGAGCAAATACACAAAGCAGCAAAAGGTGACCAGGTAAAAAACAACAGCGCTCAGCTCCAAGCAGACAGCTGCCGTCATGAACAAGGTCCAAACCAAACCACAGAGAGCCTGTGGGCAGTAACAAGAGCTTTCAATTTGCTTTGCTTCAGCAAAGCCATCCAGGACAGGAGCATGCAGGTCAGAAAGAAAGCGTTCTTTTGAACCTATCTCCCCAAAAGTGCGTCATAGCAGTTACGAGTGAGGCCCTAGTCTGGTTTTGTTTAATTTCTGAAATTTGTTTAATTAATGAAATAACCCAGCCACAGTCCTCTGATCTTTCAAACCCCTGTTAAAATGGCTCCGGAGCATCCAATGTGAGAATGAAGTGGGACCTAATTTGGTGACTCTGTGCATGACTGAGGAAACACTACGTTTCCTACCTGGTCGTCTGGCCCCAGACTGGGGAAACTGTGGAGAACCGCACAGGGAAAATAAACCATGATTTTAGGCCTCGCTGGCACTTGAAAACGTTTGCCTGTGTAGCAATGCCACCTTCCAGCAGCAAAAGATAACTGTACAGTTCAAGCAAAGGGATGGGGGGGAGGGGAACAGCAAAACAAACAAAAAAAAAAATCAAAAAGCTTTCTCTTGCTGAACATTGAAATCTTTTCACTCTCTCCCATCTTTCTCTTGTGCACATAGCTAGTTTTATAACCCCACCTCCCAAAAAAGCAAATATTTGGGTAGAGACTTAACTCCTTTTCTGCAGTGCTGTTCCCACATGGGCTCCTCCGAGGTGGTGGCAGAGTGGGAATTTTCCATGGCAGCTGGGACACAGCCCGGTTGCACAAAGCATCGGCCAAAACCCTGCGAGCCATGGCTGAGGAAGCAGTAGGACAGCGGAGAGACAGGGTGAGATGCTATCTGTCTTCTCTCATACCCCAAAACATGACTGAGTCTGAAAAAGGCTGTCCAAAGACAACCGAATTTTAAGGGACGTCAAATTAAAAAGCAGGGAAAACCTTAACTTTGGCAGAAAGGGAGAAGTGCACCAGAAATATCACCACTCCGTACTGCATCTTGCTTCCAGCCGAGAGCTGGAAGAAAATAATACAACAGAGGCTGAAATAGGCTGAATCCTCCAGCCAGTGCAAATGGATCTTTTCTTTTCACAGATACACCTTTTTTTTTAAAAAAAGAAAAAAAAAAAAAACAAAAAAAACCCCCAAAACCCCCAAAAAACAGAAAGAAAAACACTTCAGTGACACTTGTGTAATTTGCCAACAAAATCTTATTTTTCATATCACTGCATCGTTTGCTCTGCCCTGTGCTAGCAGAGAGTTCCCAGCACCTGGCTTCATCCAAAAATGAACAGCAGGAAAACCACCACCACAAGGATACCTGCAAATCAGCGCAGAAATATAGGGGATTTCACTTGCAAGGGACAGTTAATGTTTAAAGAGGGTGGAAACATTTTATTGTGTTGCTGCTCAGGAGCTCAGTCTCCACGAACAGCATCCTCTCTGCTACATAGGACAAACAACAGCAAATGACACCCTTATCATTTAAAAAAAAACCCCAACCATCCCAACCCCCAAAAAACCCTCCCCCATGTCTGAACATGATGTTTAATATCACAAAGGTACAAACTCCTCCTTACAGCTTTCCCATGCCCCTTCCCCAGCTGGAGGACACAGCAGGAGTGATAGAGGAGGTGCACAGCACCAACCAGAGCTCGCTAGAAAGGACTTGGCAGACAAGTCTTCCAGTCCCTCATTTTTTTGGGGACACTATTCCACTTTATCACGCAGCAAGTAGATCTCAGCAAACCTCAATGTGGATGCCATGCTCTGCCCTCAGATGCCAGCCAGGCCCTGCTGCCCACTACCTTGCAAACACCGCAGGCTGCTTTTAAAGCAGAGACACCACCTGTACCAAATCTTCCCTGAGCTTAAGAATTTGCCACCCCTTCCAGGACATGTGACCAAGCATGCCACAATTCTGCATCTCTTCTGCACCTCAGCAGTGATGGTTCTCTCCCTCTCGTAACCTTCCAAGTTTGCAGGTCCCTGGCTCCCCCAAGACTCAAAAGTGTGTGTCCCTGTGAGCATCTCTGCTTTTAACACTTGACTCCAACCTGTGTGGCTGCCCAGAAGTCATGCCTGTAAGAGTTTAGAGCAGAGCAGAAATTAATTGATATTACTTGACAGCATCATAACCCCCCCATGACCATCTTACTCTTCACCCATGAAGGCTGCAGCGACATGAACACACGTAGCACAGAGCAGAGCTATCATCCTGCTCCCTACCAGAGACGCTGAACTCCCATTCATTAATGTTGCGGTAATATTATTCTCCTACAAATCCAAGGATGAGAGGTGAGATACACATTTCATGGTGCAAAAAAAGAACATGCCTAGGGTGATGTTTTTCCTTCCTTACAACTGTTTTTAGCATGCAGCTGCTACAGTAATATCAAAAAGCACATCAGCTAGCACAGCAAAAAAATGCTATTTCTCTCTACTGCGATAAAACACTTAAAAACATTGCTTAATTATATGCAGGAGAATAAGCAGAAGCAAACCAGGGCAAATAATTCCTGCATGATGGATACGGACTGTAACGATTTGCAAAAGAAAACCACAGAAAGGCAGACAGGTTTCGTGAACTACAGAGCAGAGCTTTTAAAACAGCATTTAAGTCAGAGCAGCCTAGAGCTCCAACACTTCTGTTCTTTGTAAGCTGAATAAAACACAATTAATGGGGAGGTATACAGATCATTACAGCAATAATTTTTGCAGACATGAAAAAATAAATTTGAGTGCGCTACACATTTTCCATTCGCATATGTCGGTGTAGACATTTCTAATTAGAAAAAAACCCCACATAGATGTTTGTAGCAGGGTGCCGTGGCCATGAATTTTTGTCTACAGAGAAGCGGCAATTGATAATTTTTCTTTCTTTTAAGGACCAGAGGCTCACACCTTTCAAAGGCAATCAGCAAACCAAACTGCCTCCAGGACTCCTGACTCCCCCAGTAACGCGTTCTGTGAAACTGGATGTCAACACGTCTGTAAGCGGGGGCAGAAGAAAACCCAGTGCACATCCCACCTCTGTCTTGCACCCCTACAGCATGGTCACCGAGAGACTCTGTAAAAATACACACATAAAACAAAAATGAGGGGTTTTGGTGGAGATGGGCTGAGGGTAGGATGAAACAGGGTTTCAGAAGGCACCAATAGTAGTATAACACCCTGGAGAGCTGCGTGCCTAAGCCAACCCGTGTGAAAGCTGCCTCTTTACGTTAACAGCTCAGCTGTGATGTGATGACTGTGTAGAGATAAAGAAACTTATTCTGGAAAACACAAGTATTCTGGAAAAAAACCCCTCTGTAGGCTTTACCAGAATAGGTTGTGTCAGGCAGTACCGTGCAATAAGTATATTTCAGAGTACACCACTCACAGGCTATTCTTTTGAACTAAAACGTTCTCATTCGTGCTGCTGCGAAGCCAAAGACATGGGAAAAATGGTGGGTTTTCCGCGCTGCACATTGTACGAACGCAAGTGGCCAACCCCTTCCCAAAAAACGGGAAGTTGAATATCCTGTGCTGTGAATTTTTTGTTTTAAGTACTCATCTGCAATTGGTGGCTTGTATTGTTTTTCCTTTTTTAAATGTAGCCTTAAGTTTAGTTGCTAAATCTGGATTAGGCCTGATTTTAGCTTTTTTGCTCTTTGGAAAAATAACAGAATAATCTACCCAGGATGAAAAACATCCCCTTACGGACTGGTTCATGTCCTGAAGCAATATTTATACTGTAGCAACAGTCACTTGTCCCATCCAAGACAGTGGCCTTAATCTCAAGTCCAGCCAGAGATGGTCCCTCTCTAGGAGGACATGCACCGGAGCAGATGAGGCAACGATGACCAGGAGGGAGAGCACCAGGGCACAGAGGTGGGGACAAAATCCAGGTTTTCTTGCTTCCCGGCCACTGCTTTCTCCTCCAAAAAAAAAGGGCTGGCAACTCACAGCTTGCACACGAAACGGGGCACATGGGCAACCATGATTGGCATGCAAGGGCTGCAGCTCCCACTGATTTCTGAAGTTGGTGCAGTCCGGGAAAGCCTTTTTTCCTTGTAGTGTGGGCTTCTGCCAAAGGCACCTGCTTTGGGGTCCTGCTGAACACATGGCTTAGCTGGTGCCCTCCACCAGAGTCACAGGTGCTTAGGGACAGAAAGGGACCCAAAAATCCCAGTGGCACCTATGACTGTGCATGCTCAAAACCCAAAAGGTGCTAGTGGGTGCACTCCTGGGGCCTTGCGCTCTCATTTGGGAAGGAAAAATATGAACTGACATCTTCCAAGCAAGAAGATGTATGAACCACCCATGCAAGATACAGCCAGATACATCAGCAGATGTTCTCAACACCAACAGGGGGGCTGAACCTCTGTCCAACACCCTCCATCGGTGGCTTCCAGGGGCAGCGAGCTCCAAAGATTAGTCACGTACCCTGTCAAAATTATCTCCTTTAATCAGTCGTGTGTTTACTCCTAGGGTAAGTACTTGCATGTTCATAAGAGAGAAACAAAGACCAACGGATTTCTTAAGAGAGAAATACAAACATTATAAAAACATTCATTCTAATTAGTTTAATTACTTGTCTGTGCAGCTCACTGAATCCTCATCATTGGACTGGATTAAAGTCACTGGATTTAAGTAATCCTTCATACTGAGTTTTCATCCTGCACCATGTGGTAGGAGGACAAGAGACTCACAGACACAAAACAAAAGTTATCTGTAGAATTATCTGTAGACGCTATCTTCAGCTACGTGGGTAAAACCTGGATATATCCACCTTTGATTTTATGCAGGAAAAAATAGTTTATTCTGTTTGAATATTTAGCTTCATTTCTTTTAAGGTATGCTTTTAAAGAGTGAATTTTTCTAGGAAGGGAGGAGTGTTAAAGAAGTACTCTTCACTTAAGCAACATTTAAGTAATCATCTCCCATTTGTTAAGATCAAACATCTTAACAGCAATCTCTGATCCCCCTTCTCCTTCGTGTCGTCATTCCATGACCCTGCCACCTAGATGGGGTACAGCTGTATACATTTTATTTATTACTATGCATTTAATGTATTATTATATATTCTCTCTCTTCAGATTTATTGTTATTATAGGGACACTATCACAGCTAAATGCCTCCAAAGCAGGAAGAAGATGAGTTATGACAGAATCAAGACATTTGATTCCTTTACTCCATCTGCTTACAAAACTTAAGGAACATTACAGAAGTTTTGCTGCTTGTTTTCCTGCTTTAGTACTTCTCACACCACTTGTCTCCCTCAGCAAATTTTTCTGCTCTGGGAACCACAGTACCCTGCCGTTAGCCAGTTGAGTGTCAGTTTTTTCAAGTAAAATCATCAAGGCACTCACAAACGCTTTTGCAGGTGAACTGCAAAGGGAAAACAAAATGAAAGTCACGTGCACATTCTGCGCACCCCTCTTGCATGGCTGCATGGTAGAAATAAGCTCTAACTTTCTCAAAAAAACCCTTTTATTTCTCAAGAGTAGTCCGTAAAGCCCCACGTCTCTTGGCTCAGGCAGCACATGGCACACATCACAGCAGGAAACGGAGAGAAAAGCGCCCAGAGAACCTGATGGAGGGGAAGGAGCGAGGGCTGAGGCCAGGAGACGACTTGGTGACCACTTCTCAGAAGGGTTTAGATTTGAGGGAAAGAGAAAGGAGAAGAAATCCATGTCACCAGGATGTCAGGTCTGAATGAGACAGGCAATACACGCAGACTTATGGGATGCCTGGCCATCACTATTTGTCTGACACAGAGAGCATCCCTTGCATCAGCCTCATCCAACACAACAGCAGCATTGAAGGAGTCTATGGAGTTCCCAGAAGAGACGAAGGAGCTCAATAATTAACAAAACATTAGTAACCTGCGTGTGTCTATAGCTGCACACCTCCCCCTTTGACTCATTCACAATGTGTTAGAAAAACGCAGATGGTTTATGATTTATAATGCTGATGAGTCACTGTACCTCCTTCCTTCCCCCCCCAAGGGCTTCTCTGTATCTTTACATTCCCCAATGCGTACAGATGAGAGGATAAAACACTGCAACCAGACTAGTGTTAACGTCTCCCTCCCACAGGATGGTTTTAACTGTGCCCCCCAAATACCGCTATTCTTCTCTCCTGCCCCCATTTCCCTGTCCACTGATCTACGCTCCGGTGAACTCAATGGCTATCACTTCAAGTCATCCAGACTGACACTGCTTAGGTAGTCTGAACCTTTGCACTGCCAGGAAAAGCTTCATTACACAATAATTTCCCCTTTTAAAATATTAGGTCTGGCTTATAATTGTAACACCTAAAAATATTCACTTCCTGAATGGAAAGTCTTGAGCTACAGTGCCAGATGCTATCAAAGGAAGCCCAAAAGCTGTGTTTGGGGTACAAAAAAGCATCTCAGAGCCCGCCACAGTGAATACTTGCACAGTGATGCAATGGAAACATTCACCTCGACATTTCCAGAAGTAGGAATTTCAACACACCTCCTTTGAAACCAAACTGCCCCAGAAACTGCCAGCCGGATTTTCACAGGACCCAACCACCCAGTGTCCTCCAACCTCAGCCAGAGGATATCAAACAAATCTGATGTCAAAGGTGCTTCAGGACAGCTCCAATTTTAACCACATGAACAGTCAGCCATTGGCCTAATTCACATGGTTCAATACCCTGATGAACCAAGGAGGCAAACCTCAGGCGTCCCACGTCAAGATGCCATGTTTCTGTCTGGGGGTGCAAACAGACCCCCATGCACATACCACCGCCAGCTTGGGGGAGCATGTTGCAGATGCCTGTGCTGCCTGTGCCCATGGCCAGGTTGGGTCCCCTGCTCACTAGCCAAATTCAGATGAATGACCCTAAACTGCTGGCAGATGATGCATGTGTGTTTCCCAACCTCTACCTCTATTTACAAGGTTCTTGTGATACAGATGGAACTCCTGTACTGCTGGGAAAATACATCTCCTTCCTCAAACCTGACGCAATTTCCCCCCAACCATAGCTGGTGTCCACTCTCCCAACTAAGATGAAGAAAAAAAGCAGGTGCACAAGACCAGCAGGCCACATCTCCTGTCCCAGCATGCAGGAAAGGTGGCAGCTGCTGCTTGTTAAGAGGAATGAGGTGCTAAGAGTACCTGCCTATGCAGTGCTTTGCATCAGTCTGACCTCCTTGTCTCGCTCCGGCCCTGGTGACGAGCAGATTTGGTTCTGCTGAGGGGCTTTGTGAGTATCTTGGTATAGATAACATTTACTCATCTTGTCACATTTTACGTTAAATTTTGTTGTGCTCTACTTGCTTAAAGGAAAGACTGTTTTGAAAGTGGCCTTTTATCAGACCATGAAAAACACAGTTCCACATCTGGAGGCTCTTCTTCTCTAAAAGCAATGACGTGACTTCCACCGACTATGTAAAAATAGGTATCCTTTCTGGGTCCTTTCCCCTCATGTAGGAATCTGCCTTAGATAGTTAATGAACTGTGGTGATCAGAGGATCCCACTGGCCCAGTATTTGGAGGCTTTACAGCTGTAAAGGCACCTATCCTCACAGCAGGCCTGTGAATTAAGGCATTGCTATTATCCCCATTGCTCAGATGGGCAATTAAGGCATGAAGAGAGTGTGACTGAGGCTTTGTTAAATGGCCAAGTCAATTTACAGCTTGCTGCCACCAAAAGGGATGGGGTAGCAACAGTGCAAAAATCATGCCTTACCCAAGATCTTCAGCAGTGCTGGAAACCGCATCCACGTTTTCTGTGCTACAGGCTACTGCTCCATCCTCCAGTAAATTCAGGTTATCCTCCTGGCTCATGAGTTGAAAATATGTAACAGCCCCTGCAAAAGGAGCTGGTACTCTTAGATTAGGTCCCAGCGAACAAGCACCAAAGTCACAAAACCACCACAACTCTCACGCACCAGCGGGCTCATGGGAGGAAGCAAAAGTCTGAAGATCAAAGGTCTGAACTATCTGCCTTCCCTCAGAAATCACTCATTAGGCCAGGTGCACGTACACAGCAGAGAAGCCCGTCTGTTTCTGACGATGCCAAACCTCCCTTTGTCCTTACACAAGTAAAAGCTACTTTCCTCTGCAGCTGCAGCAAAACACAGCACAGCCACACCCACTCCTCCTGGTCTTCCTTTGCTTCAATGCTACAGTTCAAGAACTCTCCCCTTTCAATTTTTTTTTTCTTTCCTGAATTCTGGAAAAATCTAGTATTGTAGGGAGCATTTTCACATGATGAAGACATCCTCGTGACAACCCCATCTCATCCAAAGTCTGTAGGCACCATCAACATAGCTGCTCTCTCTCTCCGGCTCTGGAGGCCCTGGAAGAGTTGAGCCACACCTCTTTCAGTCAAGGGCATATTTTTTCCTGCTGTTGGTAATACAAATTGAGCATTCCTAGCACGCATCACTATCCCTTCATCAGTTCCTCAGTCAGCTCTGAGGTCAAATACTGAAAAAGTGACCCTCTAAAAGATGCTTAGCTGCTCTGTTTTGCATCATCCTAATTACATGCTGTGCCTACTGAAGCTGTTTTATTACATCTGCTGTACTTCATCTCCTGCAATTCACACTTACATCACCTCTGAACATCATCTTCCTCTTACTGGCTTCAAATTTTACCTCAGCACTTTTTTTTAAAAGCTTATTTAATTATCTCTCCTTCTCTTAGTAAGCGCCCAAACCTCATACCCATACGAAACACTTTGCTTTAGTATAATCCTATAAACTTTGTGACAGAGGACCTACTACATGTTCAGCAGAAGAGGAAAAGAGACAATAAATAGCAAGTCCAGCAAGATCTTTTGAAACACTGCAGGTCACAAAACATTCCTCCAGCTTACTGGGCATTTAAGGCATCTAATACAAGACCAAAAGCCACCAACTATTGTCCATCATGAGAAAACAGAAGCCAGCTGAAGCATCACTGATGTTCCAGATGTCTACACCATCTGAAGCTCAAAATTAATAGTTGTTTGGAGCTGAAATTATTCACCAAGTAACACATTCCTACTCTGTATCACTGTTCTAATTTCTTCTGTCATCCAACAAATATGGTCCCAATCAAATATTTATCTTCCTTAGGATAATCACAGATTATATGTACAATTCTTTAAAAAAAAAAAAAAAAAAGAAAAAGAAAGACAAACAAAAAAAACCCCAAACACAAAGAGTTAGGATGCCTTTCAAAACTGTGCTTGCCTATGGGGAAAAGGCCTGCCTTGCCATGCAGTATGCTGAGATTTCAGGTCGGCGTGTACAGTTTATTAAGCGTCCCTATAGGCGCCTGCCTATTAGGCAGGATGGCAAACAAATGCATTTTGCCCCTGGAGATCACAGGATGGAATGAGCTTCCTCTTCCTCCCTGCAGCACCCGTTGCTGCTGTGATTTGTCACAGGACAGAGCCACTGCCCTCTGTGCATAGTAACAGTTCTGCTGTTGGGAGAATTTGGCACGGCCACAAAGGACCTTTGTTCATGCCAGAAGTTGGGCGCACAATGCAATCCTTCCCCCTTGTCACACAGAGTTGGGTTTCCGCAGGCGGGTTAGAAACACTCCCCAATGACAGCAACCAACAGACCCAAACACCGTCCCCCTCCCCAACATGAGATCCTTCTTCCCACATCAAGTGCTGCAGGACAGAGGGGACAAAGGGGAGCAGTCGCCGCTTTTTGGGGCATTAATTCCTGCAAACTCTAACCTGACTTGCAGCAAAGATGGGTGTGAGGGACTGCCGGAGCTCTGCCTTCAGTCTCTTTGCAGGACTTTTGCTACCTGGATACTGTAAGACCACCTGAATATAAGGTTCTCCAATTTCCAGGTACATTCTTGTCCTCAAGAGGCCAGAAACTTGGCAGATAGACCTGATCTAACAACATGCAATTCCTTTGTGCCACATTTCCCCATCCGTGTTTAATCTGCGAGCCTCTGTGTGTGTGTGTGTATATATATATATATTTTTATTACAGTGCAGCAGCTCTGGGGCACTGCTCTGAATCCAGCCTGTCCCACCCTTCCCTCAGCTGGCCCTTGCAACGAGGGTCCCCAGGCCAGGATATGAGCTGCCAGCACCCAAGAGCTCTGGGAATGGATGCCAATGGCAGGGGACAGAGGGTTAGCATACCCTGACACAATGCTGCTGGAAAATAGTAGGATTTAGCAGGATGCAAATGTCTCTGTATTTTCATTTTGCCCAGGAAATACAAAGAGGAGATGATTACTGGATCATTCACAAATTATTTAATATCCCAGCTCAAAAGAAACAGTACTTCTTTTGAAAATGTGCAGTGGAAGAGAGTGAAAAGGACCTTTGGAAGTAAATGAAGTTTCATAAGACCTGATTTTATATTAAAAAATAATAATAGACACAGTTGTAAATACAATCAGATAAGCACAATCCATGCCTTCGCAGACTTTTGCCACAGAGTGTGCCACAAAGACAGACACATTTTGTTTCTTCCACTTCTCATTTTAAACGTCAAGGGATGCAGAACAAACCAGTTCCTACTTCTAAAACCGAGCTTGATCTGGACCATCCAAAGCTTGGATGCTTTGGCATCTGCCTGGAATGCCCCTTATGCTCCCAAACCACAGAGGGACCATGTTTCACCCAGACAGATTATTACTATGCTGAAGAATAAACTGCCAAGGGAAAAGAAAAAAAAAAAAGAACTGGAAAAACCTCCCATTCATTATTTCTTACTAGCGGAAGAGTTTGCCATCAGAACACCTTACAGTGTGACAAAGTATGCTCGGCGGTTGCTGCCTCCTGTCTCCTCCCACACATTTTAATCCGGGTGTACTCACTATTCCCCATGTGGGGCTGGAGTCATAGCAGGCATCGGCCTCTTTGTCTCCCTGGTGCCTGGATTCCCCCTGGGGCTACTTCACAGCACATCCAGATGAACAAACTTTAACAATGATGCTTGAGCAATACTTGAGAAATGCAGAAAAGGAGGACTGCTCCTTAAAACACTGTCTCACTGAAGGGTATTTTTCTAAATTTTTTTTTTTTTTTTTTTTTTTTTTAAACTGGGTTTCTTCTCCTCCTGTTTCTGGTGAGTAGGAGGGATCTCGCTTGAAAAAGCAAAGGCTGGTTTATACAAACGAAAAACATCTCCCTGGTGGAACATGTCTTTGTTGCCTCTCACGAGGTCAATTGATTATTTCATGTTGCCTTTTGGTATGTCAGAAAACTATCATTGAGCAATTTTGCTCCGTTAAAAAGTATCTGAAGAAATTATTTTTGAACAGTTTCTTATATATAATTGCTATCCCCCCAAAAGCAAAAAATGGAATAGCTACTCTCCAAAAAGATTACACCCCAATGAGTAAAACACAGTACCATGAAATAGCCATAGGAAGGCAGAAGAACAAAACCACGAGTCAACTCAGAAGGCAGCCACTCTCGCTGCTATTTAGGCCAACAGAAGGAAAGCAAGACCCAAGCCTAAGTTTGTAACATCCCATAAGCCTCAGTAGTTCAGTTTTCCTCTTATTTCATATGATTCACGTTCCCTTTCCAACCCACCTACCCCTCCTGCTATAAACTCCAGAGCTCTGCTGGTCTTGTGGATGATCTTCTTGCTATTTTTTTTGCAAAAAGGCCAAAGGGAAGGTGGAAGGAAAGCATTAACCTCTTTCTATCCATACCTGCGACCTGTGCAGGCTACAGCCCCCCTCATTTGCCAGCAAGGCCCAGCAAGGTCTGCAGAGGGAAGGTGTTAACAGAAGTGTTAAGTCTCACTGTTTCCGAAAAAATCCTGTCATTTGGGCAGCCTGCACTGCCTCTCCAGCGAAACGGAGCTGGAAATCCTGCAAAGCCCTGAGCGTAACCACCACAGAGAATGTTCAGGAACAGCTTGTGAAACATTAGTTCCAAGAGAGCCCCAAAATTTAGGATCAACTGTATGGCATGGGCTCAGAAATCACCTCCACTCAGCCTGTGTGCTCTCCAGAGCCAAGTTTTACAAGAAGTTTAAAGGCCCGTCTCCTCCAACACAGTACGTTAATAACCCGTAACACTGCACGCCAGGACCATGGAGCATGAGAGGCAGAGAAATGGCCACAAGCAGGTCTGCAGCAGTGCACCCAGGGCGTATGCTCGCTCCCACACGCTCCAGCAAACCCTCCTCCTTCTCCCTCTCTCCTCTGTGCTGCAAAACAGGCTCCAACCAACCAGTCAAAATCCAGTGTGACACTAATATTCAGTATTTGTTTGCCAAAACACATGTGCGCTCCTTCCAAGGGAAGGGGGGAAAAAAAAAAAAAAAATCCTTGATGATACAATTTCAAGAGCCACTGATTTTGTGACCAGCTTGTGTTAATTTAGTTCGTCTCCCGGTTTTATAATGTTTGTGAAAATTTCTCTCTCAAAAAGAAACCGCCACCGAACACCCCACTATGAACTCAGTGCGATGTGGCAGCTCTTTCCATGGCAACCCACCAGCACCGAGCCTGCTTTCTGCATGGACTTCGCTGCACGACGAAGGAGGGCAGGGAAAGAGCCTGCTGAAAAGGTCCGGCTGTCGACTCCAGCCTGGCAATCCTGCCACCCTGGGGAACTGAAGACATCGGGGAAAGGCAACACTTCTACAGCCTCACTGCTGAAACGCATCTTCGCTCCAACTGTTAACCAGCTGCTCGGTCATTTGCAGGTTTGTTGGTTTGCTTGCTTTGTAAAGCACCGCCAACATATTTTGTTTCCCAAACAGCATGGAAAATTACGTTTGTAGTCCCAAAAATCATTCTCTGCACCAGAAGGGAATGGAATTAAGGCAACTGGGCCATGCTCTCAGATGGTCTCCAGGTGCAACAGCAGGATGCTTGCTGGGGGATACCTCCTCTTGGAGGACAGGCAGAAGCCCGTGTCACTTCCAGCACTGGCAGGACAGCCACGCTGGACTCATTGGTGCTGCAGGCAGCCTGGCCAGTGTGGAGGGCAGGCAGGGGGCTCGTGAGCTCCCTCGCTGCCTCCAATAGCCATCGCTGGATGTTACACCTGATATTCTGCTAGGACCAACCTGCCATTGCTGCAGCACCAATTAAACACAGCACATGCTCTCAAGCTTGTCTCTGCAACCACAAGTTTTCCTCCAAAACACGTTCCGCTCCCGCCCCCCCCCCGCTCTTTAATGAATACTTTAGAAATTCAGCATCCCCAGACATGTGGGAGCTAAGACCCCCAGGCACATCTCGTCTTTGGCTATTCTTCAACCTAGCCGTGTACCCAAACCCTTTGTGTAACTGCTTGCGATCCAAAGCTAGCACGCAAGCCAGCTCCCAAGGATCTCCCCCTGCCCCCACCTTGCCAGCAGCATTCCCTCCCAGTCTTATCACCTGCAAGACTCTGCCTTAAGCACTATGATTACCCAGATTGGAGCGGTCCAGAGTTATTTCTCCTGAGGCTTTATGTGAAAGTTCAGTTGCACAATAGTTTCTGAGGTTTAAGAAAAACCACGTTCCACAGCAAGAGCTGGTACTATTGTTTGAAGTCACCCAATCCCAAAAACCAAATAAGAACGGGGGAAGGGGAGAGACAACAGTCCTACGGACAAGGCTGGGGATGGCAGAGACCTGAAACCACATCTCAGAGGAGCATTCATCAGCCATCACCTCCCTCAAATGCAGCCTGGGCTTTATGCATCTTTCCTGACAAAAGCATTGGCAAAACACACATTTTTGTGAAAAGCTTCAGTTCCAGCAGATCAGCTGCCTTCTGATGGGGAAATGCTTGCTCACGAACATTTCTTGAAGCAACTCCTGTCTCAAGACTTTTGTGATATTCAGGGAACTAGATCAAGACTTACTGCACACTCCACACCTGAAAGAGGAACCCAAGAAGAAAAAAAAAAAAGAATTCTTGAATTACTTTTGTCTTTTCTCCCAAAAGTGCCTCTTCTCTTCATGATTTCTTTGTCTCGTGGAAACGATCTGCTTCTCCTCCGATGCTTTTTGCCTTCTCCACCCCCACCAAAATGTTCAGGCAGAAGAAACCAGACAAACTACTCGCATAGCTCCCAATTTGTGTGGCCACCAGTAATACTCCTGATAGAGGCAGTCCCTGCAGAGGAAGGCTGCTTCTGGCTTGGGGAGAAACTGGGCCCAATATGACCCCATGCACTCAATTCCCCTGGTATCTCCTGTGGCCTCACAACAGTAAATTAAAGGGTAAAAATCAGAAGGGAGAGAGAGGGAACAAACAGGAAACCCTTAAAATCCCTTCTCGCTCATACAGGTCATGGGCCTCTGCTATCCTTTTGAAAAAATTCATTTCTAAAGCAAAGTTATCCCGTGCACAGTACTGCAAGAGGAGGAAAGACAGCCAGGGAGCGTGAAAAGGCTGCAGAGCCTGTAATGGAAAATCCTCACTCAGTCACTGAGCAGTCCTCTTGTAACACTTATTAAAATAAAGTGAATATGATGAAATGCAGCCCAGTTGCACGCAACACTGCTAAGAAATTGGATCCGGCTGCTGAAATTGGCTCCCAAACCCCTCCTCTCCAAATACGTATCAGTTAACTGTATCCAAACCACCTCCGGGCAAGAAGGGATGGGAGAGACGAGACAGGATGGCTCACCCTGTGTTTGATTCATCCTCAGAGCAGTGCCGGTATCTAAATCTTCGCTGGTCTCTTTTGTCATTTGTCAAGGTTCAAACGTGGCATCTCTAGCTGTTTCCTAATGATGAAAGGTGGCACTGAATGGAAGAGTTCAAGGGCGACGTCCGTGGGACTCGGTCTTAGCTGTTGCGTGAGCGAGTGAGAAAAGGAGCCTTAATATTAGGTCTAGGAAAGCAACTTAAAAAAGGCCTCTCTGTTTCCTTCTCATCATTTGTTTTTAATTCTATATCTTATTCTTTCAAAACTGAATTCAAATAAGAATAGATAGATTTTACTCCTTTTGTGGAATAAATCAGCCTAACCGCTGAGGTCAGTGTTTTCAGACCAATGCATAAAAGCAGAAGAGCTGGCTGAGGAAATTTAGCACTCTCCGATTCATCCTTTAGAAAGGATGAAGGAAAGCCATCCCGACATGTCAAGTTTGTTCCTTTGAAGGCGAAACAATTGGTATCAGATGGCAGGAACTGAAAAAAACCTCACCCTTTCCAGACTGTCCCGAGATATCTTTTCAGGGCCTCAAATGCTGAACAACGGGATAGCCCCTGTGGTCCATCGAGCTTGCAGTGAAACAAAGTGATGTGAAAGGCATCCTTCCCCATTCACTTCTTGGCATGGCGGCTTAGCACTGCTGCTTGCCCCATGTCTCCTGCCCCAGGACATGCAGAGAGAGACTGGGGCAGCAAAGTGGGAGGAGAACCACAAATTATTTAACCCACTGAAAGGGGCTTCGGATGGGATCCATGCCTCACATTTCAGAGGAACCAAGGCACTGCCTGAGGCTTGTATAAACAAAACCACTATCACCACCCCCAAAACCACACAGCAAAACCCCACCAAAACCACACTGTGAGAGAGAGAGTGGGGAAAAAAGTGCAATGAGGTTTCATTCATATCTGAAGTAAGAAATCAAGAGGGTGTTAGTGGGGGGAAAAAAGTCTTTCCTCCTCAGACAACCCTATTTCAAGATGCAGGTGCATACACACGCACACGACGTATATCAAAAACGGCACATGCCATTGCTGTTTCCTTAGAGTTAGGGTGTAAATAGCACTAGGAGAGAAACACCTTTGAACCCAGCCCTCTGTTTGGTTCCAGTCCCGAGTGACTCAAAAGAAGGGCTGTCTGAAGATGCTCAGTAGCGGGTCAATCTTTCCCAGCAGGTAGGAGAGTTATAAATCAATCGCTTTAAAATTTAAAAAAAACCAACCAAACAAAACAAAAAAAAACACACCACAAAAAAACCCAACAAAAACCCCTGAGGCTTACTGGGAAGAAGTAAAATTGGAGGGAAAAGAAAGGTAAAGATGAAAAGCACCTGTAATCTCTTTAATGCAGCACTGAAGTTCTTATGAAGAGAAAGCACAGAAATAATAAGAAAAGGAAAGAAAGGAAAAGAAGAAAGCAGCCCATTGACACCAGCTACAGATATATTTTTTTAATGGGCATTAGGTCAGCAGGGCATTTTCCATCTGCCCTGCTTAAACCAGAGCTTTGATGATGTTACATGTGTGATTTTAACACAGCATTTATCCTGGTGGGAATGTAAGTTTAGTTTGTGTGTGTGTGTGCATGGATGATAGGGCAGGGTTTTCCTGAGGGAAAGAAGGGAAGGAGGGTGATTTGTAGGTAGATGATGAAAACAGCAGGTGTTGGGTTGCACCTCAACCGGTTTTTGGGTTGCTGACAAAGGGAAGGGGGAGAGAAAGGAATAGGCAGCAGCAAAGGGCTACAAGGACTTGGAGAGAAGGGAAGAGGAGAATAAGTAAGAAACAGCTTTGCCCTCAGCCTCCTACATTCCTCCTGAATTCAACTCAAATGGCCAAAAGGCCAGCCTTGCTGCTGCCGAATCTCGCCCTGCAGGGACACCTTCCCTCTACGAGCAGAGTCCCACTCAGGGGCTCCAGGCTTTCCTCTCCCACGCCGAATGCACAGGAGCTACAATGTCCCCTTGCTCCTGCCCAATTTTTAGCCCAACCTACAGGCATGCTCATCTCAACTCTGAAGGCTCAGCACGTTGGCCAAGGCAGCAATGGTAAAACACATTTTTTGCTATATTTTTGCTACCAATTTGTATCTACACATAAATGAAGACACCCCAGGCTTCGTCCTTCAAAAAGACTACAAAAAAGGAAAGACCATGAATCCACATTCTGCTTTTCTTTCAAATTCCACAGTGCTTTTCCAATCTAATTCAATAAGGACTGTGTAAACAGACTGAAGCCCATGAAAATTCCCAGCGAATTAGCTGCTTGACTAACATGGTGGAAGTTAAAGAAGGTTAGCTAGAAGCTGAAGTCAATGTTTAAAACACAGACTAGGGACAGACTGACTGGATTTGGAAGCTGGCTTTCAGAAAACCCTACCCTACAACCTTAGCAATCTCTTAGGTTTAATTACTGCCGTTTTAAGATAGGTTACCATAATTAGACTAGATTATACTTTCTCTTAAGGTGCAAAATATCCCTGAAGAACACCGCTGTTTGTGCCAGCACCGATGTGATATACACTTAACTACACAAAATACACTTAACTACACGCAATGCCTTTTAGTCGAATATATCCTATAAACCCAAAACAAGCCCAGAGAATCTTTTTCTGTCTGTTACATTACACGCAGCAGTGGTGTTACCCAAAACGGTCACAGTTTCAAGAGACGTGAAGACTTGAAGAACAGCTGGCAGACACAAAGAACAAAGCAGAAAACATCTATATCTCTATGGGGAATCTCTACCACAGGCAGCACAGGTGTAGCGATGCTACAGACGGATGGTGCACGAATTCACTTGGCCCTCGGACAGGTGACGGTGGGGTAGGGAAAAGGCACTCGGGACCCAACAAGAAGCTTAACATTCACAAGTTGCTGAAAGAACAACCAAGGGGTTAACAATTTCCAGTGTTTTCACTTTACAAGGGTCAAGATAGAAATAGGAATACATTTTCAAATTTAATTTTACATTCCCTGAGGATTATATTCCAAGAAATTACTCTGTTATGTGAATATTGTTACTTCATGACATTTTGGTCCCATTATCTCAGAGACTTTTTGGCATATATGTCAGATGTGATTCACCATATGTTTAATGACATGCAACACACTGGTTCAAATATATCCTACTAACGCAACAAGCCAAGAGAACTTTTATTTTCTTATGCTTCAATTTACAACTTAACTCAGAAATGCCTCAGTTACTCACACAGTCCTCATCCAATTTTAAGATCTCCCATGTAGATTTATGGAACTTTAAACAACAAAAGAAAACCTCTCGAGACAGATAAAACTGCTTTTCATAAATTTGAGAAAGGCAGGATACAGTTTAACTGTTAGCACTAGAAACGTCCCAATCCCAATACCTTCTCCAGCTTTTTTGAGCTATTCATGTAAAGTGGTTTCTCTGTATGATTACTAGGCAGGATTTTCATAGCAAGAAGGTTTTCCCAGATCAACAGCTTTTCCCCAATCATGACTTCAGTGCTACAAATCCAAACAAGCCCCAATCCCTGTCCCACAGAGTTTACACACTATTTCCCTGCTCAAAGGGGAGTTAGGAGGATTATTAGCTGTAAATTGCTTTGAAGGTTTTAAAAAAAAAAAAGGTGCTAAATATTGCTGTCTCCATGAGTCAACACATACTCTTCAAAATTCTCTACTAACCATTTATACTATGATAAAAATAGCAGTTTTGAGAAATAAGCTAGATGCTCTACAATCGGTGGCTCAGGAACAACAAGCAACACCAAGCGTTACTGTCTCTGACAATAGCCCCTTGCAGGCAAATATGTTTTAAGGTTAAACCAAACAAATTTCAACTCACACAGTCAGACAAATTTTGTTCAATCCCTTCAGTCCAATGAAGGCAAAGAGCTGAGTGTGCTTCTACCCTGCAGAGGGCAAAGAGCAAGCGGTGTCCACCAGAATGAAGTCAAGCTTTACGAAGAGGGGACCCCTCCTCCTGGACTTCTTATGAAAGACGGCTCACCTCAAGTTAACTGCTGCTGTGCCAAAGGTGCACAAAGCAATCTGGCACCCAGGCTCCGCCAAAGAGGGCCTTGGATAAGGAGCAGCAGAGGAACACCAGCCACCTCCAGTAACCCACACGGGAAAGGATGCACAGGCCAGCTCTGTGCGTGGATCTAGCCATGCTATCAGTCACCCTTTTGACCAAAAAAGAAAAAAATCCACCAAATTCACTCACAGGAATACAAAGCCCCACCCACACCTCACACCCCCCCAAGCTTCCAGTTGCCTGGAATAAAATCCAGTCTTTGTAAAGCAGCCAAAGACTAATTTTCAGATGCATCCAGTACCCAAAATCTCCAAACATTTAATGGGACTCCCAGGAGTTCAGTGTCCTGGAGGAAAAAAAAAAAAAAAAAAAAAAAAAAAAAAAANAAAAAAAAGTCCTAGGCATGTCACATAGGTGTCTGACACAGCACTGGCACATAAACCCCAGCAAATATATCAGCTCTGATTTTCACTGGGTCTGCACTGCTATCCCAGCCAAGGCTCCCACCAGCAGGAAGAGCAAGGGGAAACGCCAGGACACACGCTGAGGTCTTTACGTAATGCCCCAGCTACTCTTGCCGAAGCAAACAGGACTGCTGGCTCCTTTGCTCAGAGAGATTAGGTGCTATCCAAAACAGAAAGCACAGGTAATTACTTGAAGTTTTTGAATGTCACCACCTCCTGGAGGTGACACCAGGGTTTGTCCCTCCTTTTGGAGATCTCGGAACTGAATGTTGGAGGAAGAGGCGAGTGGCGTCGGACAGTGCCAGCAAGACTAATCTTGCTAGAGCCTCCTGAAAAGCAAAGTGAGATGATTGATAGCAACTGATGGGGCTGCACAAAAGAGGGTGGTTTCTCCCCCGGAACAGGCCTGGCACCAGACAGCGGCGGTGATGACACAAAACTTGAGCACACTGTAATGCTCAACATGCTCCAGGAGCCTCTGCTTCAGCAGACGCTATGCTGGGCCCACAGACATGCACTGCAGGGGGCAAGAACTGATGCATTTGGAAACCATCATTTATTGCAAAATTTGGGGGTTTGAAAGCAGCACAAAAGCAGCATGTTTTAAGGGAGGCTTTCGATAGCCAGCAGGTGATTGGTATGGCGTCACCTCGGCGCTCAGGGTGTGGGGAAGGGGCCTTGGAAAGGGACTCTGCAATTTTCCAGCAGCTGTTGTGCTATCGATGCCGTACATCGCTCAGAGCTCATGACGATGTTACTGCCGCTAAATTTACAGGCATATGTTTCAGGCGGCCGTGAAAGAGGACATGACACCTGAGCCCAGTGCTCTGTCCCGCTGACACATCCCAGAGCACAGTAAATAGACTGAGGCTTTTACGAGAAGCAACAGTTTCAACACGTATCTATGACTGGCCAGAGACCCGACAGGCACGGCTGTGTATTCACTGGGAGAGAAGTGACATGTTGCAGAAGCCAGGTGTCCAAAGCAGGGACTGTGATTTGCAGAGGTAATTCACCAGCTAAACCTACTAGCTGGTTTTTTGTTTTTTAATATTTGCTAAGTGGGAAGCCCCAGCCTCTGCTGGTGGCACAGTAAGCCCCCTCCTGCAGACCTGGCGCCTCTGGGCAAGGACAGCATGGACAGATGAGCAGAGAGGTGCTAGGCAGGTACAGAGCTGAGCCTCCATGAGCCTGAAGCAAGCCAACATACTGGAATGATCACATTGCTCCATCACCCGTAAGCACTGTGCTACACAGCGCTCCTAACCCAGGGATGCTGCTCAGAGCTGCAGCCTAGAAACTCCCCTCAAAATACCTTGCTACTTGTTTTGCTATTCAAATGCTCTTTCGGAGTCACCTACCCCTCTACTAAACCCAAGAGCAGCTAAAACACTGTTTCCTTCCCCGCTGCCACCACAGCAGCTGTTTGGAGGTCGCCATCTCCCTCCTCTCAATTTATCATGTCCCTGAGCACACAGCCATGCATGGACCAGATACACCATGACTGCAGAGCGGTGCTGGGGCCATCTTGGGGGCTGAGCACAGGATTTTTTTTTTTGCCTGGTTGGCCTCAGGCTTAAGGACACATTGGAGTGGTTCTCTGCTGGGAAGGGAGATGTGCACCACCGTCTCCTCATGCCCATGCCACCACCGTGGGCACAGCCACATGCCAGGGCATGCAAACCCAACCCCCAGCCTGCCCTGCCTGCTTCCTATGCTCAAAAACCTTCTCCAGGATCCCCGAAGGTGATGTATGTTGTGGCATGCTCCGGCAGCTTTACACCACTTTTAACATACAGGGGGTGCCTCCAATTTCACTGCCACCTCCAGCAGTCAGGGCTAGCGTGAAGCTAACACATGCAGTCAGGAGTCCATCTAAATGATACAATTACTCAGCCAGACTCAGCTGGAAAGAGATGCATGCTCAGGGATCCTCATGACACGCACAAAATGCACCCTTCAGGTTTTCACAGACAGCAAAATAAGGTGCTTTTGGATCTTTTCTCTTATAAAAAGTGGCACAATTTCTATAGTAACAGACCAAAACTTATCGCTGCAACAGGCAGCACTACATGTTACACTACCACTGCAGAAGTTTCTTTCCTTCTGATAACATGCACCAAAATGAATGAGTTTATAATGAAGCAACCCCTATTAAGGGTGCGCTCCCTTCCCCCCTGCAGGCACATATGCGCTGCTTCTCACCTACTCACAAGTGCTTTCTCCAAGTGCCTTGGGAGTATTTTTAGAGGGGCTGATCCTGGCTCATTGAAGTCCTCCGGAATTTTGCTACTGACTCCGGCACAAGTAAGATCAAAGAAGAAAGCTGCTCCTTCTCTGCACTCCTCCAGTATCAGATGGATGGCCTGTCCGTGGCCACTCAGCATGCTCTTTTACTTAAGAGAAAACCATTGGAAAGCAAGGTCACACCAGGATGGGGATCCACTGAATGCTTTACAACAGAGCTAAAGAAAATGGCAGTTCCTCTTTGTATTTATATAGCATATAATAATTGATATCTAATAATTCGTTATGATTAAATATGTATTTATTATTGTCCTGGTTTAACCTGGCAGGCAGCTAAACACCACACAGCTATTTGCTCACTCCCCCCGGCAAGAATGGGTTTGCCTTTGCCTGAGGCAGGAATTACCCAGACTGTCTTCCCCGGCATACTTTTTACGTGCGCTACATGGACTTGATCCCTTTCTACAGGACGTAAAAGTTTTGACTGGGCAGGGCCAGCTTGATTGGCAGATCCCCTAGTGTTGACTAACCAGGTGGCTTTTGCTAAATGTGTATCCCAATGTTTGAATGTCCCACCGCCCACTGCTCTCAGTGTAGTCTTTAACAGTCCATTGTATTGTTTGATTTTCCCAGAGGCTGGTGCATGATAGGGGATGTGATATACCCACTCGATGCCATGCTTTTTGGCCCAGGTGTCTATGAGGTTGTTTCAGAAATGAGTCCCAATGTCCGACGTGATTCTTTCTGGGGTGCCATGTCACCATAAGACTTGCCTTTCAAGGCCCAGGATGGTATTCCGGGCAGTGGCATGAGGCACAGGATTTGTTTCCAGCCATCCGGTGGTTGCTTCCACCATGGCGAGGACATGGCCCTTGCCTTGGCGGGTTTGTGGGAGTGCGATAGAATCAATCTGCCAGGCCTCTCCATATTTATATTTCAGCCATCTCATCCTCCGTACCAGGGAGGCTTTAACTGCTTGGCCTGTCTGAGTTTGATTGCAGCACGTTTCACACTCATGGATGTGCAATACTGTCCATGGTCAAGTCCACTCCTCGATCATGAGCCCATCTATATGTTGCA
>VYZW01051850.1:4833-26542 GCA_013401315.1 Balaeniceps rex
GTGATTTCAAATGTGTTTCTAAAAAGACCTTTCCACAGTTAGACATTCATGATTGCATATTTCAGGTAGCATTACAGATAACACCATGGCCAAGGTGTTTCTATCCTTGGGGTCTGAGATCAGAGCTCAGTAAGGAATTTGTTCCCATACATTCTTCTAGGGCATTATCATCATCTATTTCTTCACAAATAGCCATAACACCTTCATCATTCATCAGTTACTTCAAATATACCGCTACANGTGCCTACATTTTTATATGCCACTTTTTGCCATACAATATCTAGTTTCTGAATACCCCATAATTTATACTTTCCTTTGCAGCACAATAATGAGCTGGAATTCCCCTTCACTACAGGAAACCATCACTATGTTCCCTTGTGTCACTGTTTTACAGCTCACACCTTAGCTTACATTTAGGAGAAGCNCTGTTAGCTGTAGTAGTGTCACAAAATTTGCAGAACCATTTCTCCCACCCACACTGTACTGAGTTCACACTTCAGTTATTTTCATAAAGTCTATTTATAGGCCAATGTTTGCTGAAGTTTGTAATAAGACAGATAGAGTACTCCATTACAAGCCTGGGTACTATTTAAAACTTTCTAATGTCAAATAGTTGCAGGTAGTTTGAGTAAGTATTACAGTAGATTTGCATAGATTATTGACAAACACTGTCTGTGAAAATATACAGAGAAAAATAGCTAATTCACGCAAAACACATGCATTTGTGACCTTACACCTTGATTTTGAATTGGGTGTAGAAAGACATTTTTACCCTGGTATACAACACCATCTTCTGCAAAATGCCAAATCCTATTTACCAAACTGATTTTGCCCTTTCTTTCTTCAGCTCTTTCCTTCTATTTCTACAGTTACCTGTGAATTCTTCCTGTAATTTATCTTTTCTGCCATTTCTTCTTGTTTGTTTGAAGCATGGATTCAAATCAAACAAGGTGGCAAGGGGAAGTGGCTCTCTCTTTAGATAAAAAGGGATGAAGGTGAAGGTACTAGTTTCTGAACTTTATTAGCTACAGACTAATTCAGAGTATACAAAATTTCAAAGGAAACCTCATTATTTTCTGCACTAAGCAGAGTCCCTTTGACATAAGCACCAAAACAACAAGAAAATATCCCATAAGTTAGGATATGCAGCTTGAACAGGTAGACTGGATTAGGATCTAACACTTGCTCTTTTAGGCAAACTATTCCATATTTACATATTTGTGAAGTGAGGACAAATAAAAATAAGAATAAAAGTTAACTAGCACATGCAGAATATTTGCTGTGTTTGCACAAGCCAGCCTTCATTTTCTTTGCACAAAAGGTAAAAAAAAAAAGTATATATTTACTTCTTTTGAAAGAATTTTTGTTCTTTGTTGGCCCAAGAATATATCTGTCTTTTGAGAAAGCCTTCTAAATGTAAGAATTCATGATATGTTTACATTTCCAGCTTGGTTTTACCAATATTGCTCAGACTTGCCACCAGCATTCTTTGCTTTCTCCAAATTCTCAAGAAAGAGAAAGCACTGGTGCCTTTCTAATTTCTAATTAAACATCTTTAGACTCAGTTAAAACTGTGGGCTTGGGGTTTGTTTTGCAGAGGTTTAAATAGCTAAGGAAATGCCTGCTGGCAAAATGCAATATAAGAATTCCTGCTATCAGTGAATGATCTTGCATAAGATACCCAGCAACTTCACATGGATAGGCTTTGCTGCATGTCTTTACATGAAGCGTCAGTACCTCCCCATTCTTCCAGAAGAGTCTGACCTCATTAACCTACACAATGTGGTTAAAGATATGAGAAAATATATAACATTTCTGAAAAGTGGAATGAAAAAATAAAGTTCTCTGAAGAAATATAATGTTAACAGTTGGCTGATTAAATGGACAAAATGCACTTTAAGAAAGAGTGTCGGAGCTTAAGAAAAATAAGTCATCAATTAATTTTGTTCAGTCTTCAAAGTTAAAGCCATCTACTGCACATGCTTTAAAAATAGTCCAGTTAAACAGGGTGCAGAACTATTTAAACAGAAATACTATTAGTAGTGGTATCCAAGACAAGAGGATCAGGCTCAAAACTTGTCTGGTTATGGCACGTGCTGTGACCAAAAAACTATTTCTATTTGCGTGTCTCAATGCAAACCCCTGGTACCCAGAATGAAAGGATTCTCGGTGTTTATCCATCATGATCTCTGGATTTCAATTTCATAGAAATGCACAAAGGGCTTTTTCTTTTTGATTGAGAGGGATTTTGTTGTTTTGTTTTTTAAACAGTTTCAGAGCTTTATTTTTAATTAGTTTTACTTATTATGTCTTTATTAGCCTGTCATTCCTTATCACTCTATTTCAGCTGTTTCAGTACAGGAATAGGAATGATTTTTTCCCAATGTTTTAACATGTTATTTTCTGTCTTTGATCTATTTACAAATTTAAAACATTCCATAGAGAAGAGTTTCTTAAAATCTTCCAAGAAATTGTTCTTATAGAACGGTTTTCCACAATTAAAGAATTTTATCACAACATTAACAAACCCATACAAAGAATTTATCCATCATCCATCTGTGGGCAACTGGCCCACAGGAAAAGCATTAGTACAGATTGTGGCGTGATTCCCAAAAAGGAATCAAGATGCCTCATGCCTGATTCCAAATTGGACAACCACTACAGGGGCAGCAGTGTTAGCCAAAGACGAGAATACACAATCTGTGAATGATAGATTGCATCATCACCTGAAGCAATAATTGGTGTCCAGGTACCACAATAGGACAGATTTAATTTCCCAAAGTTCCTTCTTATCTTACAGCTCACACACAAGAACATGATGTGCAGCTGAGGACTTGGCGCTGACCAGGGAAGAAAAGAGGATTTCCAGCTGGATCCATGAAACGCTTCCTTTCATCAAGGAGCACAGTGTGGTTAATGTCAAAAGAAGTGTTCAAACAGATTAGCAGAGATCTGACTTCCCTTTGCAACAAATACATGAAGAGTAGCCAGTGTACAGCAATACCCAGCTACCCAGTAACATCTCTGGATAACAAATTTGTGGCACAAAATATGAAGGTAAGGGGAAAGGAAAAGTGTCAAAACAACGAACAGTTTTGTAGGGGGGGGAAAGAAAAAAATAAAAGAAATTACTCTCCCAAGCCTCTGCAGATGTTACCACTAAACGACCAGTTAAACCATTTTTTTTTCCCTGAAAATGAAGTTTTGTTATGGGATCAAACATATCTCAGCAAAAACACAGTTAAAATAGCCAATCTTCAGCTGCACAAAGGTAAAAAAGCTTTTTGAAGACTAACCATAACCTACATGGGAAGCTTTTGAAAAATACAGACAGAGGCTTTGTAAGGAAAAACAACTGGTTAAGTGTCAAAGCCCCAATCAAACGCAATCATTTTAACGGTAAGAAAGCTTCAGAGGAGGGATAGCCAGCCAAACTCTACAAGCGGAGTGGGGATCAATGTCTGTGCCAATGTACATGCTCAGCTGAGTATCCATTGCAGTCTGAGGGCCGTACACACACAGAGAGGAAATGAAAGGGGTGGAGAGGAAACATATGCAAAACTGGTCACCCACCACATATTTGAAAGCCCTCTTAGGACTGACTTATCCCATTGAATTCAGAAGACTATGCTTGCTGGGGACATCAGTAGAGAGACTGTGCTGTAGAGACAGCAATAAAATCTTTTTTTTTCATAACAGTGGAAAAAGTCGAGAATGGGCGGGGGTCGGGGAGATAAATGGCACAAATAGCTACGAGAGTTGGCTCACATCCTCCTGAACTCTTGCCATAAACAATGTCTGGGAATGGCCAGAGGCTCCTCCAGGATAGAAGCTGTGCTTGTTCCAATGGCAGAAAACTGGAACTTCCAGCACTAGCTCTGTGTGAATTATAACAAGGTCAAGCTGTGCAAACCTGCACTTTTCTGAAGATCCAGAGAGAAAAGAACTGAAATGCCCACATCTAATTTTGTCATTATTATTGTCCCAACTCTTCAGCAAACTTCAGAGAAAACTGACTCAGCAGATCTGACAGCTGGTCTCAGAATCAGCCGGGAAAGGGTACTGGGCGGCGGAGAGATAACATCATTTTTAAGCTTTACAGCACTAAGGAAACCCATTTTTTCTTCATTGTTCAGTGTAGCTCACTGTGTGTCCTGTCACCTTGCAGAATCAGTGGTAACACCAAAGTGACACGTGAATTTACTTTTAAATGTAGGATTTGAAAATAGCAGGAATACAAGAACAGCTTAAACACTGTGTTTTCAAAATCTTCAGTGAATTTCCCCGGTAATTACCATTCAGATGATGGGAAAATTGTTTTTATAAAAACATTCTCAATTCTCTTTGTTAAAATTACATCAAAGTGATATAAATAATGTCGTCTTCTCCTCATTTTATGAAAATAAAGGATATGCTTAAAACTCCAGATATGCACCAGGAACAGTGAGAACACTAACAGCATTTGGATTTTATAATGATGAATTAACAAGTAAACAGGAAACCATCATTTTGAATGTCTCATGAGGCAGATAAGGAATGAGAGACTTCTGGCCCACTATATATCTCTTCACATATTTCTGTGCATACCTAATAAATACACTTTACGTAAACACATATATGTTTGAGCACACACATATGTGAAAAGACTCAGAGAAACTGTTTCCAGATTAGCTTTGATAGCAAATACAAACACTTTTAATTGAATACAGTACTAGGGTAGCACAGTTAAGCTTTCAAAATTTAAAAAGTGTCCAAATAAGTTTGCACAGGAAACCTTACATTTTTCTTCTCTCTGCTACATGCCAAGAAAATGTTTCACTCAAGTATCATACACTTATTTCCCCCCAGAGAGTGTCTGTCTCTTTAATGCACAGGATGGACTGTTCTCAATGAAAAAACACTTAATGAAAATAGATCAAAATGCTTAAATGTTTAAATATGTAGTCTCATGCCTTATTTACACGGTATTATCGAAAATCCGTTCTGAAGACAGAATAAGTTTCATAAGGGCTTATTTCCATGGAGTTCATCCACATAATACATATTTTACAATAAACAGTTATTAGTCAAACAACAAAAAAGCCCCACGTAACAAATGACTAATTAGCAAAGTAGAACTGTGGATTACAACCCACAGCGAAGTCACAAAAGCCATCTTCTCTCCTTCAGCAATCCCCCGTCCCTCAACTTTATCTGCCACAAAGGAGGAAAAGATTCTGCAGGGAGCAGCTGCCTCTATGACACAGCCCCAGTTCACCTTCTGAGCCCTTGGAAAAAATGGAAAAAATTATTAGTGCTCCTGCAGTTCAGAATTGCATAACTGTGTGTGCACATGCGCGCACATAACTCCGCCAGAAACGGTATAATGGCAGCATTCAGCACTAGGCTTTCAGCTGTCTTGTTTCCAAGTTTCCTGGTCTCCTCCTGCCCCGCTGCCTCCTTGCTCCCTCGCGACACCGACACCCATCTTGCCATTCACGCAAAGCTCCTTTCCCCCAAACAGCCTGGTCTCCTTGTCCTCTTTTCTATTCGCATGTCCTCAAATCAAGAGTTTCAGGTCCCACACCCAATGTTGCAGCAGCTCATGGCCGTGGTGAGGACTGATGGGTCCCACGCCACCTCCAGAAGGGAGGTGTTCAGCCTGGCTCATGGGATATGGGTGCTGGCAAGGGGTAGGAGCACACACGCACACATCATCATCATCAGAGAAATCAACTGCTAGCTGTCACAAGTCTGACCATCTGCAAACAGGTTTTCAAAGGCGCAAACATGGGTACATTTATAAAGGAACAACCACAGAAACCACCTTCCATGCCACAAACACCCTCTACCACCCTTGCCCCCATATGGGGCAGGTAAAAAATACACATATTTTTATAAGAGAAAAATGGATAAAATCTCACAGAAGTTTCAGCTTTTTTTCAGTCTATCTATTTATTTTTATTACCCACTATCATTTCTGCCTCTCTTCCACCTTCCTGCCACCCCCCAAAAAAAGAAGTCAAACATTTAGTGTGGAAAACTACAAACAAATTAAACTTTGGAGAAGCTATAAGGTATTGAAAACAGTGTTTTACCATGGAAATTGCCAGGCAGCCTTAGCTATATTCATTCTTACTTGAGCCACCTGTAATAACTAACTGCTATGAGTTAGAGTAAGGAGAAGAAGGCATTCAGACCCTTCAGTGTCAGGAGCAGTTAGCGTTGGCTGCGCAGCATTTGGGAAATGAAGTCAAGAAGTTCCAGCCCTGTGGTCTGTGGAGCACTTGCCTGTGGTCCACAAAGAACTTCTTAGTTACGTGATGCTGGATCTCCTCATTTCCAAGTGCTAAATTGCATTAAAAGAGAGATAGGGTTTGCTAATATTTGTCTTAATGTACACAGGCCACCACAGAAAGACATATTAGTGTAATTGTCTGGAGGAAGGGAAAGCTGGCGTCCTCACAGATGAAAGAGAAGCATGTCTGCAAGATGAGCCCTCTCAGAGGAAGCAGTCTGTGCTGTGAAATGGTGGGGAGCCTTGCATTAGACCATTACGTTCACCAGTATTTGTAGAATACTTATAGATGAGGAATCCTTTCCCACACCCTCCTGCCTGCCCCCAGCCTGCAAACAGTTTTTTACTGCATCAGTGGGGAAACAGCAGTCACCCCCTGTGATCCCAAGGCCTTACTGATTTCTGTGGGAGTCCTCCACATGCATTGAGAAAGCTTCTTCTATCTTTCTCAACTGCAATAGAAAAAAAAGCTCCATTAGGGTCTTGCTCAACTTCATCTGATAAACCTCTCAAAGAAAAAAAATTACACCAAAGGAAGTGAGTCCCTCCTTCACATCATTTAGACAATTCAGCATATTCCTTGCAATTAAAATACAGGCGCTTTGTTGTAAACATAGACAAGAGAGAAAGGGAAACAAAAAAGCAGAACTAGCTATTACCTCATCCACATCCATGCACAGAAGAGAACCATACAGGGTAGAGCTGAGGCAGGGAGGCAGACAAACAAAGAAGCAGTAACTCCTTGGGCTATCTCATACAGACAACTATGCACAAATACGCCACAAAGTTAGGACCTCTCAAACCAGGATGAAATACGATGAAATGATTTGCTGTCATTTACAACACTGTCTGCCTTTGCTGTATACCTTGCAATTTCTATGCAAGTAATGATCATCTACACGACTGTTGGTCCACGATACAGTGGGCCTGTCTGTGTTCAGAGGATCATTTTGTTTGCAAACATGGAGAATAGCACGGAAGATCTGTGATCTTCCTCTTTGAAACATATCTGCCAGGGACAGTCAGAAAAAAAAAGAGGAAGAGAAAATAGCCATCAGTGCACTGCGGCTGAAGGAGCCTGACTAAGGAAATTTTAATACCATTGCCCAAGTGGAAAAAAATCCTGAAACATATATATACACACACACATAGAAATTTAATATAGAATATCTATATTAACACATTAATAATGGATATACATGCACACATTCATGAATAAGCTTATATGTACATACATACGCACTGAAAATTTCAGTGACTACTGTAATTTTGGATACATTGTTATTATCACACGTTGCATATGGTAACATAATTTGCCTTAAAATTAAACTTGGAATCAAATTCCTGTACCTGAATTCATTCCAACATCACAGTATTTATCAAATATTACTTTTAGAAATAATTATTGAAGATATCATAGTGTATATATTTTTATCATTAAAGAAGAAAAGGACTTCCTACTTAGAGGATTAAAATATTTTTATACCAGGAAGCCTTCTGGTTAAAAATTGTGAGCAAACAGTTGCTAATTTTTGATTCAATAATTCAAGAATAACATTTTCAATAGCCTGACAGTGGATAAGAAATTTATTAACACATTCTGAATCCCAGAAAAAAACATTAAGAAGATCACACAGGAAGAGTCAAACATCCAAAATCGGTCAACCCAGACAAAAGCAGAGGGTAGTCAGATGGCTAATCGCAAATCAAATGCCCAGTATTGATGTTTCAGACAGGGATGTGCTACCCATTGAATTCAGGGTGAGGGTTCCTCAGCGGTAAAATGTTTTGTATTTTCAGCTAAGAACCATCTGAAGTGGCATATGGGAATCAAAACCAAAGAAGACATGCTATTTTGTTAATAAAGTCATCATCTGCTTGCCAGCTACAAACCAGAAATCCTACAACATTTACATGAGTTGCATAGGAGCAGGCTAGTTTTTCTCCTCTTCATGGCAGCAAGGAAGTACAATCTGGAAGCCAGAGGCATAGTTCAGAGACTGTGGGTTTGGCTCTGTTTCCAAGTCTGTCTTCAAACTGAAGATAACTAAAGGCCAAATTGTAGTCTTGATTGGATTGCCTTAGGTTAAAAGCTTTATATATCACTTTTTTATTATTATTGTTATCATTTTTAACCAGTTCTTTTTTCTAGTAGAAAAGAGCAGTTGAAAGATTTCCTCTGAAACATTTTATGACATCTCAAGGTCTGGATTCATTTTATCTAATTTCAGACACTTGCCTAAAGCACTAAGTACTCTACTTTTAGTCAGTGGAGACTATCTGCCTTTTCAGTCATTCTGAAAGATCTTTTGTCAACTGCAGAGAAAAGCTTGTGTGACTAGATTTATAATACAGTTGTCCCAGTTTGGGTGGGATGAAACCGAAGTCAAGATTGCATGGTAAGGTTTCCAGCTTTTTGTATTCCTAATAAACTTGAGTTCTAACTGAAGGATGAAGAGAACAATCCCAGTTGCTGGATTTTGGTGTTTGTTTGTTTCGGGTTTTTATAATTTGTCAACATAAAACAATGACAATCTAAGAGTTTACCTCAGCCATGTATTTCCCTCAATATCTCAAAAGGTTTAGGAGTGGTCTCATATCTTTTCTCTCTAACCACATGCAGTGATGGTTGCTCTACAATGTAGCCTGATGACATATAACTAAATGTTATATTTCAACAAGAGCACCTTCAATGCAAATAACTAATCCCAGCCTTTCAACAGCCTGTCTTGGCCCAGCAGCTTAGAGCAGAATATGGTACCATTAGTCATATTTTATTTCAGACCAGCTTGCGTGTCTTTCTGTGATGGATCCTCTAGAAATCACAGGGTATAACTGAGAAATCATTTGATTAAATTGTAAGACATAATACATGCCCATCAGAGTAGGTAAGGCTGGTGGGACCCAGGGGGATTAACATCCAAACCAAAGACTCGGACATTGGCTCCAATGGTGTGAATGACTGCTTCAGAGAAGGACAACAGCCACAACGCTCATTTACTGGACCTGAGTAAAAAGGCTGAGGCTGTCAACAACAGCAGAAGAACAAAAGAAACTGGAAGGAAATTAAGTAGTTTGCTGCATCTGGCAGAAACATTTCATAAAGAAATTGGGATTCATGTTAATTTTTGCTTAAAGATGTTTCGAGTTTGACAGCAGCCACTTTCTTGATCACTGAATGAACAACTTAGCCATAAGATAACACTCCTAAGTCTCAAAGGCAAATCCAGAAGATACACACTGTGTTTTCCTCTATATGCAGCCATTCCCTATGAGCTCGATCTAGCAGTCTCAGAGGCAATAGCTCACCAGTGGTCCCTTTGCCCCCTCCCTGGGCCCGGTGATGGGGACACATGGCACTGTGCTGGCCTTCTCGCAGGCCCATGGCTCTCAGGGAAAGGGAGAAATACAATTACGAGGGGCAACTCTGTGGGAGGAGGTGGGGAAGGGTTGCCACAAGGATGCGGATGCAGAAGCAGGGTGAGGGTGGAGGTGCACAGCCCAGACAGGGCTCCCTGATGCACCAGCATGCTCTAGGGAGAGGGGAGGCTCTGAGATGGCCTCTCACAGCACACACTGAGCACTTTGGGCTGCTCACTGATGCCCCCACTGTCATGACCTTCTCACACATATTTCCTTTCAGAGTCCCTGTGATCCTATAGTGCTTTTGCAGTCATTCATTTTTTTTCTGTCTCCTTGCAGCACCTCTTCCTACCCCCCTGCCCCACCACCCATTAGGTCCACCACTCCAGTTACATCCTCAGTGTTTGCTTTTCCTCTTGTGAGCCTGTTAATGCATCCTTTTTGGATTTCCATTTTCTCCTCAGCTAGACAAGACTATATGTAAAACAAACCAAGAAAATAATAAGTTTAAGTGCTTTCACCAGACTGGCTGTTTCCATGTTCCCTTGCTATGCTATATACTTGTGGCAAAGGGAGTGTTCCAGACGGGACACATGTACGCCCTATGTATGTCCACTGTAAAAGGGGGCCATTCTCAGACAAGCATTCTTTTTAGACGATCCCATAAGTTAACAGTAACAATTAAAGAGCCAACCAACTTAAAAATACATCCACTCAGAAGTTTCTTTTCATAAGCTAGTTAAAAGAAATGCTGTGTATTTGCTATGTGCATATATTATCCTCACAGCATTTTTCCTGTCATTGCAGTAAATATATGGCATGTAACCTTAGCTCTTTGCTTTGGATTTGCAGCAGCATGTACTGGGAGATGACTTACCCAATGGCATTCTTTAAAGCCCATTAGAGCAATGAGCTCCAGCCATGAGTTATACATCTCCCCAGTTACTGGGAATAGGATTGCCTAGGGACATTGCAGAGTCTACATCACAGGTTGGACACATGTCTGTCTACCAAGACTTAGGCATAACAAGGTATGGCCTTGGTATGGGAAAGTGGCCTGGATCAAACCTTCTCAATATTTTTTGCCTATTCCTTCAACTAACAGATTTCTTCATGCTTCTCTGTACAGGGATATTCAAGTTGCATACAAAGTCATTCCCTGACTACTTGAGCTTTCAAAGGACCCCATCAATAGGTGTAGGAAACAAATGCAAGGCAAGATGGATGCTTGAGATCCTTAGATTTATAGCTATAATACTTTTTCACAGAAACAATGGCTAAAGTGGAAGGAGAAATTCTTGCAGCCTCAGTTCCAGTACAGATCTCCTATAGCAAGCCTAATCAATTTAAGCTAATTGAAAACTTTGATCTATCTTCATGTCCTACTTCACTTCAACTAACCAAACTTAGGCTAAAATAAAAAAAGTGTGTGGTGTGAGGGGACAAATTCCATTAAAAAGAAATCTTTTAAATTTAAATTAAAAAAAAAAAAAGAAACTACTGATACAAACAATGCTGATTTAAACTATCCATTTCCAGATCTCTTTCAGTGGTTCTGTGGGAAGAAGTAGAAACCACGGAACTGGTTAGTCATCGTGATCGTAAAGCTTTTTTAAAGCAGTTCCAGTTGTTTATTATCACTGATTTCATGAAAAGAAGCTTAAAAAAGGTTCTCTGATGCCTGCGATTGGGGTGGAACTTTAAAATGCACACTGACTTTTTAAGGACTGGATTTGCCATTCCCTGAGAGAGACAGACAGACAGAGACTCTGAGAAGCAGCAACTGGAGAAAGAAACCAAAACACAAAACCATACTACTTTCTATGTGAGAAGGCATAAGGGAGCTTCCTTATTTTTGTCACTTCCTCTTCCCTCTTTCTCACCAACACACACACACTTGCACGCACAGTATACACACCCCCACAGACAGCTCCTGAGCCTGTAATCCTCTGCTGAAAATCTTTCTCACTGCTTTAATGAGCTGAATTCTCTTTGGAATGAAAGAGATTAAATAAAAATTCCAGCACTACAGAGCAGGGAAGCCTAAGGCAGGAACGAATGGCCAAGGTGGGATCATGATAAAGAAATAAATAAATAGAAACAGAAGCAGTGTCACATCAAAACTTTCATCAAAATATAGTCCTTGCATGTCCTTGTTTCCAGCTCCCCATTAAATCAATTGAGTGCTGCTTGGGCTCAGATATCTCTTAGAGACTGATGTGTGAGGTCAGGGTTTAAAGGTTGACAAAAGAGGAAATCTCATGAGTAAAAGCCCTATCACAGAAGTCTTCACTTTATTCACTCACAAAAGAGGAAGACAGAAAAGAAACAAACACCAAAGTATTTCAGGAACAGATTCAAAAAGAAGAGTAGTAAAATTAGATTAATGGTACAGCTTATTTAAATTTTGAGTGTTTGGAAAACACTCTATTGCCTAGCACCATACAACACAGAGGAATTTAGGAACAGTTGATTCTGCTTAATCAGGATTACATGACCTTTTCAGTCCTGTGTTTTATAATTCTTTAGTTCGTGACTGGGACCATTGGCTGTTTTTGCAGTGCCAGTAGGGAAGTTGCTGCAGCACTACAAATAACAATAATGAGATCATGACTCCTACTAATCTGATCTGGGCTATCAAATCTAGTCCTCCAGCACAGAATGTAACCATATAGCAGAATTTTAGACCATCCCACAGCTTCACTTCACCAAAACCACACACCATCCAGCCTATAATAAGCTTAAAGCCTTTCACATACAAAATAAGAAACCTCAAGAAAAGCAATTATGTCACCAGAAGGGGGAAAGATTCCTGCAATAGCCAACAGTTACTCTGGTGAAAATGCCTAGAGATCAGGACAATCTGTCCATTGCAGCTGTAGCACTCAGACTCTGCTCCTACAAGAAAAAAATGATGGGCTGGCTGGAAGCTTCCCACCAGCTGGACCAGAGGCCCAAGTAACTCCAAGCACTGGAAAGTGCTCAAAAAACAAAAACTCCCACGAGCAATTCTTGTCAATTTGAGAGAAAATCTTTTGTAGCCGTTAGTTTAACACCAGGTACATGAGAAAGACATATCAGTGAATCATCTGAGATTGAAAGAGAAGCAAACAAAGAAAATATCCAGAAGAAAACATAAGCAATTAGCAAAAAAGGTCGGGAAGAATGGCTCCTGTAGATGGCTATTGGAAACTATAACAAGTGTCAGTGTTTGCACGCAAATACAATCAGCTAACACTAAGTCTCCTTCCACACATCTGTTGAGAGCATGGATATATCCAAACATCCAAAGTCTTAAACAGGTTATAGAGTTGACTACGGAAAATTGCATTATCTGTTCATACAATTCTCTCCATGTGATGAAGAATTACCTGGTGTAACTTGTGCTATATGATTATTATTCATATTTTAAAGGCCATAAAAAAGGACATATGGCTGGTGGGGGAGAAATTCAAACAATCTTTCCCCTCTCTAGATTCAGTGATCCTGCCTCTAAATCCAAATAATTCTTGAGTGGCGAGAAACACTGCTTTAATCTGTAATTTAGGCCACAACAGAAAACATTAAAGAAATTCCCCTCGCAATTTGCAGAAGCTTCCTTTTAATCAAAAAAAAAAAAACTTGAGCAACGTATCAACTTATTCGAGTCAAGTCCTCACAAAGTCCTTGGTCTCACCTAAAAATAGAAAGCCGGACACAAAACCATTTTATCTACGACAAACTTGCAGTACATGAATTGAAGAATGTGATTTCAAACTTTTAGTTATCTGCACGCAATCTCCATCCAGATCCTCCAGATGCATCTGAAACCAAGTTTAAAATTACTGGTATGTATAACCAAGAGTGCTACCTGTGGAAATATCATTCTGCTTCATCAGTACTGATAACGACTCAGCCTAACAAGTGATGTAGTTTGGGAAGACACAGTTCAAAAAAAGACATAGTTTAACTGGAAAGTTTCTGGAGGGAAAAAAGAGAAAAATATACAGAGGAATAAAAAAGCTCCAACTCCAAAATGGAGGCTGCTTAACCTATGGAGAAAAGACCAAAGAGCATGAACAAAGTGGGAAAGACAGCACATGACTCTAAGTAAGTAAAAAACCCAACAAAGGCACTTGTGGTGGACAGCATAAAAGTAGCATAAATGATACATAAAAGTAGCATGGATTTACACATGTTGCAGTTAGATTTAGGGAAAAGTTTTCTAATTAAAAGGACAGTGAAGTACTGGAATAAATTGCACACTCTAGGCCTTAAATGGTTGCATCTATAAGTGTAAACATCTGTTAACTTGTTTAAAAGCCAACTTAATTAAATTAGCACAAATCCCTGTGTGGCATTCCATTGAGTTAGTTAAACTAAAATCATAGACTCCTTGGACTGAAAGAGATCTCAAGAGGTCATCTAGTCCATTCCCTGTCCACAGGCAGGAGCAGCTTGTCTCACGTCATCCTTGACAGATGTTTATCTATCCTGTTTTTAAAAGACCACCAAGAATGGAGAGCTTATAAAATCTTTAGACAATCACTTTACTGTGAGAGTTTTGCTAATCTACACAGCACAATATTACACAGCCATAGCAAACTAGGAACATTCACGGTCAGATACCAAAGTGATAAAAAGCAATGTATTAAGCAATGGTGATTGCTTTTAATCATGTGAACATATTTATTACCATCTCTTAACAAATTAACATGCATCAGTTGACAGATGGTAATGAACCAAGTACACACATAACCTATCACAAATGTGAAATAAAATAAATTTTCTTAAACTGAAGTTAAGCTTTTTACCTCCATTTGCCAGGGGCTAAAACCATGCACGTGACTGATTATTTTTCCTCAATCGGCAGTTGGGTAAGTCAGTATAACTCTATTTTTCCTCTAAGCTCATAAGTTATTTACATGATAGGTTGATTTAAATATTGTTATTTGAGAAGAACAACATTCTACTTAGAGTGCTTTCCTTTTTCTGCATCCTCACATGACTAAGTCTGTGGACTCCAATCAGGCTTTGATAAAGATACAGAAGAAATACATCCTACCAACTATAGCAAATAACACTCCTAGCCACCTTTTTTTCCAAAAAATACTTCCCACACTTTTGACACGAAAGGAGAATGCAGTCACCAGTACCACCAAATAACACTTGTTCTTACTTCAGCATTTAGTAGAGAAAAAATGTACTGGAGAATCATAGAACCATAGAACAGCCCAGGTTGGAAGGGACCTCAAAAGATCACCTGGTCCAACCTTTCATGGGAAAGGGAGCCTAGAAGAGATTATCTAGCACCCTGCCCAATCGCATCTTGAAAACCTCCAGTGATGGGGACTCTTCCACGTCCTTGGGGAGGTTGTTCCAGTGATTGATTGTTCTCACTGTGAAAAACGCCTTTCTTATATCAAGGTGAAAACATTGTTCTCCTCAAGCATTCTTTCTTTTGAGTTTAAACGTAGCTCACTTTGCAGCTGCATTAGTGCAGCGCAACACATATGCTGCTATAATGCATTGACTACATAATAATGTAAAAAGCACTTTTAATATTTTTTGTGTTGAGCAGAGACTCTTGCCTCCCCAGTCAACTGACAGCTGTGCACAGTCCTAATGCCTACACTTCCCTCTGTCGTCGTGGTAGTTTCTTTTTGGATGAGAAGGCAAGCATAAAAGACATTTTTCATCACATTCAAGTGTACTGACAAAGACAACTTCAGAGACAACCCTGGAAACTTGCATTGTCCTAGAAAGTCAGTATCCGTTTGAATGATGTTAAGGTATCTCACACAGTCTTTCTTTTGCCTCCCTTAAAATTGAGCTTGTGATCTTTTTTGCTTCTTTACACTATTAAAAAAAATATGTGAAAGGGTTTTTACTTCTTAAAAAATAATGATCAGTAATGGCAAGTCCTTTTATCCTGTGTTTGACAGAAAGATACCTGGCACATATTACATTTGCTCATGGTGAACTTTTACAACTCCAAGGAATGAGTAAAGAACTAGGCTTAGTTTCCTCCAAAAGACTAAGAGTTATAAAATTGACATTTTACAAATCCTTTCATTCTTTCAGGTCTTTTAACATTCCACTTTCACCGGTATATCAGTTCTAAGAATTAAGTAAGAGAGTAAATCTGTCACACAAAAGAACAGGGTGAAGAAGTTATTACAATATTTCACACTTTTTGAAATATGTAATAAACAATGTTAAAGAGGTTACCTGAATATTAAAATGCAGTTCTCAAAATACAAAATATCATCTTCTAATTTTAAAATTTATAAAGTTACATTAAAAGAGAGAAACATTGGTCTACGCTGTAGTTGTCTTAGCATTTCATTCAGATCATGCATTTTGGGAGGCAGGATGGGGAAGGTCTGTTTTTTTACAGAAACACCTTAGGCAATTGCACTATGTGTTCGTCAGTGCTAAAAATATCTTCCAAATCCATCAAATTAAAAAAAAAATTGAAAAAAAAACGTTCAGCCTGGATAGAGGAAAGACATCCAAATTACTGCCTGGACTAATGATAAGGTGATAATTGTTTTGTTAGATAAGAAAGATGCTACCATGTGCCTATGGGTTGCCACCAACTTAACTCCATGGGAGCAACAAGATGCACTGCCCTTTGCAAACCAAACAGGAGGCTATGTAAACTCGGCAGTCTGGAAAGCAGGACACAAACCCATAAGAAACCAGGCTTTGGTACTTCCACTGCTCTTTGACCGGTTAGGCATTGCATTTTTGTCTCATTTAAAATGAGTGAGAACTTTCCTTACTATGATTTCTGACAAAGCATTTTGTCATCCAAAGGGACCTGGACAGGCTGGAGAGGTGGGCCTGTGCAAACCTCATGAGGTTCAACAAGGCCAAGTGCAAGGTCCTGCACTTGGGTCAGGGCAACCCCCGATATCAATACAGGCTGGGAGATGAGGGGATTGAGAGCAGCCCTGCGGAGAAGGACTTGGGGGTACTGATGAATGAAAAGCTGGACATGAGCCAGCAGTGTGCACTTGCAGCCCAGAAGGCCAACCGTATCCTGGGCTGCATCAAAAGAAGCATGGCCAGCAGGTCGAGGGAGGTGATTCTGCCCTTCTACTCAGCTCTGGTGAGACCCCACCTGGAGTACTGCGTCCAGCTCTGGAGCCCTCAGCACAAGAAGGACATGGAGCTGTTGGAGCGGGTCCAGAAGAGGGCCACGAAAATGATCCGAGGGCTGGAGCACCTCTCCTACGAGGACAGGCTGAGAGAGTTGGGGCTGTTCAGCCTGGAGAAGAGAAGGCTGCGGGGAGACCCTATTGAGGCCTTTCAGTACTTAAAGGGGGGCCTATAGGAAAGATGGGGACAGTCTTTTTAACAAGGCCTGTTGTGACAGGACAAGGGGTAATGGTTTTAAACTAAAGGAGGGGAGATTTAGGCTAGATATAAGGAAAAAATTTTTTACAATGAGGGTGGTGAAGCACTGGAACAGGCTGCCCAGAGAGGTAGTGGAGGCCCCATCCCTAGAAACATTCAAGGTCAGGTTGGACGGGGCTCTGAGCAACCTGATCTTGTTGATGATGTCCCTGCTCACTGCAGGGGGGTTGGACTAGATGACCTCTAAAGGTCCCTTCCAACCCAAAGCATTCTATGATTCTATGATCTTTTGTGAAATTTACCTTCATTTTAGTATGTTGATACTGCATCACCACTTAAGTACATTCAAAGTTTCCAAAAAACTGGACAGACTTGTCCTGACTTTCATAAAGAGATCATATACAATACAAAAAACAGTTCTCAAATGTAATCATATCCCAAGTTGACTGGAGTCCCTTTCACTTCCAAAGGGCACCAATGCATTAGAAGTTTATGAAAAACACTAACAAAGATAATTGATCATGTAAGGATAACATGAAAATTTCTGCTTCATTGTTCTAAGGGTTTTTTTGAAAAAAAATGTTTTAATGAATAGCCTATATCTGGAAGATCTTCCCCCCAAAAATCCCAATGATTTTGTAATAAATCTACAATCAGGGGCAGGGGGAGTGGGGATAAAATCAGTGTTATCATTACATCCTACAATGACAAGTTATCCAGAGCAAACTAACCACTGGCTATTTAAAATTGTGCTGGTACTTTAAGGCAGTTTGGTCTCATTTGTTCTTTTTGGAGAAAGGAAAACTTACTAAGTCATGCCATTTTTTTTTAGTTCTTTAATACTGATGTTATGACACTGGATGATTCCCCAAACTCAGCTGACAATTTCTTTCTTAAATTACTTTTTTAATATTCATCAGACTGATGAAATACGCAATCCTTATAAAGTTGATTCAGAAAAAGTTAATTAGATCAGTCTAAAATGCAACTGGCAGAAGGCAAACAATCTCATAGGTTATTTGTTCTCTTATTGTAGATATATGTCCAAAGAATAAGTGAAGTTAGCACTGGTGTACATTAGCCACAAGAAAGGTTATTTTGACAACTTAGAGTCACTGCGATGTTTCTCTGCACACTGAAGTTGAAGCTGCCAGTCCTTATGAGGATAAGCCTTAGAAGTGCTGGAAAACCATCATTGTAGCTTACCTGACACTGGCTAAATGCCTAAGGACAATGTTTTTCCTTGTTTTAAAAACAGAACACACACCAAAAAAAAAAAAAAAAAATCTTTTTTGTAGCTCGTTGGCATTCAGGTTTTTTCCTTGATTCCAGTCTTTAGCTGACAATAGCCCCACAACATTCTTCAAGGATGTCATCTCCAGAACATACTTTGAGGAAAGCAATATAAAAGAAATTCCTTTCTTACAAAAGAGGGACACTTTAAAAGCATATTGATTAAAAAAAGACAATTAAAAAAGAAAAAAGAGTTATTTAAATCATTGGTGGTAACAAAGATGTTCCTTACCCAGAATCAGAAGTCTTTGGAAAAGATTTTGCCATTTTTGTCACCCTTTGGATTATAATAGGGACTTTGCCAGAGTTTGGGGGGCTATTTTCTTCATCTGTTAAATAATTTGAATCTGACAGTAACCGGCTAATGAACACTTGACAGAAAAAAAAATAAACTTCTACCAGGTTCATGAATTGGATGCAAAATACAGTTTGGCTTGGTTGTTCAGGACTGAAGTGGATTTGAAATTATTGAGCTCTAGAGCAAAACACATCAGCATTAATGAGCTGTGCATTTGTAGTGTGCATGAGGTAACACATCAGTAAGACTAATGTGGTGAAATTTTAAGCTGTAGATAAGTGCTCCCAAGACACTCATCATCAAAGCATCTGGATACACATCTCATACTCAACTGAAAATCTGTTTTAACAAATCTCTGTCACTGAGGTGCACGTTTGTGATTTGCTGTGATGATTGGAAATTATCAGAACGTATCTAATCAATAAACCCTGGAAATCCAGAAGCCAGATGTTTCAGCAGGCCATCAGCAGGGGGAACTACCAGGTAGAAGAGCAAGGGAATGCACAAAGCAAAGGAGACTAAGATATGGGACCAGCTTAGACTCACGTAGATGGGAGACATACTTTTGGACTTGTGACCTGGCAAGCAGGCAACGTACACCTTTTAATTGTCACCATCTAGTTTTAACATGAAAACACATTTCTGGATTGTTATTCCAGACAAACTCTAAGCCATATATGCCTTGATTCATATAAGGTATCTTATGAATGTATCCCATGCATGTTAGTTTAGTGTACTTTATGTTAAAGAAGGTTTTTTCTGAAGATTACATTTTTCCCCTTGTGTCACATGGAAATGTGATAGCTTATTAGTAATTCATTTGAACAGACTGAAGTGATTTAAACATCCTGGTTTATGGTTGTACAAGATCAGCAAAAGAACTACAATACCTTACAATAGCAGGTATACATTAAACTGAGATATGTTTGCAGATCAATGTACAACACAGGCCTGGCCATTTTTTTGTAAGCATCTGGAGGACACAATCGCTGATCCCCAACCCAAAGAAGATGAAGCAAGCAGAGAGCCCTTGTCCAACATCACACACGTCACTTAGTGAGAGTCAGTCATCTCTGGGACTCTCACAGTCTTGTTTCCCCATCAAATGATAAGATTGTTTGTAAGACACTTCTAACAGGAAAGATCACTTTTAACCTCCTCTGCTGGCCATGTTGAAAGGAACATAATATAGGACACGAGTATGATGGGTGCAAACTCACCACCAAAACACTACACTGAGATTAAAGAGGCCCTGGAGAAGAACCTTAATGATTTATTGGCTGGGCTACACTTTGGTGGGAGTTAGCATCAACCCACTCCAAGTCTGAACTTCATTCTCTATGTATTTACTGTGGAATCACACAGAGTAGTTATTACATTGGCCTCACTGCTTGCTGAAGTCAACTAGGGATCCTGGCCCTCTGCCTTTTATTTTCTCTCTCATACTAAGGACATTCCAGAAAATTAAATCAGGCTGTGGATCTTGAAGAGCCATTAATTTGACACATCATGATTTGAATGTAAACTGCTATTGCCATCTTTTCAGTAGCTTTCATTTTGTGCTGGTTTTGTCTGGGATAGAGTTAATTTTCTTCATAGGATAGGGCTATATTTTGGATTTGTGCTGAAAACAGTGTTGTTAATACAGGCATATTTTAGTTACTGCTGAGCAGTGCTTACACAGACTTTTCTGTTTTTCACACCACCCCACCAGCAAGGAGGCTGGGGGTGCACAAGAAGTTGGGAGGGGACACAGCTGGGACAGCTGACCCCAACTGACCAAAGGGATATTCCATACCATATGATGTCATGCTCAACATATAAAGCTGAGGGAAGAAAAAGGAAAGGGGGTACATTAGGAGTTATGGCATTTTGTCTTCCCAAGTAACCATTGCGCGTGATGGAGCCCTGCTTTCCTGGAGATGGCTGAACACCTGCCTGCCCATGGGAAGCAGTGAATGAATTCCTTGTTTTGCTTTGCGTGTGTGCGCAGCTTTTGCTTTACCTATTAAACTGTCTTTATCTCAACCCATGAGTTTTCTCACTTTTACTCTTCTGATTCTCTGCCCCATCCCACCGTGGGGGAAGTGAGTGAGCAGCTGTGTGGTTCTTACTTGACAGCTGGGGTTAAACCACAACACATTTTTATGCAACCCGTATCAACAAGCAACCATAAAACTAATTTCCTACAGAACTACTAATTTTGTACTAATTAAAACACTAGAGATTTCACTTTTAGACATATCTGACTGGAAAGAAAAAGTGCCTCCAAATTCTAAAAAAAATAGAATTTTCCCCCCCTTGTTTTATTTAAATATTTGTAACAGACATAAAGGCTTCCTGGTTTTCCTCAGTGGAATAAAAAGAAAAGCACATGCCTTCTGAAGAGGTATTCATTCCTATGACTTATTATCAGGGTAGGCTATTCATTTTCTGCTCATTTATGCGTGGATAATCAGTGTTATATACCCAAATTACGTGCATTCCCAGTTTTTCCAGTTCACATAGAGTTCCAAGCCACCACTTCATTAACAGTCATCTGTTATTCCCCTTCCATGTGACAGTGCACAAGAGGGAGAAGGAGGGCAGGGGGGAGGGGGAAGTAAAATTAGCCTAAACCCAACTGTTTTGATGAGCGTTATGTGGGATGTTTGCACTTTCAAACAAGCTATCTATTGCTTCAGTCAATAGGTCACAGTTTTAATGCAGATTATTCATATGAGCTATCTCTGGAAAAACAAAGAGGTTCTTCTTTGTAAAGAAGTTTTATGTTGCTTCACAAAGCGTTTCCTTCTGTTCCATGATCTCCTTGAGTTCCCTTTGCTATCAACAGCTTTTCAGACTAGTGAAACAGAAAAGAAATTTAGGAGGTGAGACATCAGGTTCATAACATTAACTTATCACTCTTCTCTCCCCATTTCCCCAAATCCTTAAAAAAATAAAATTAAATTTCTTGGACCTGAAAGGCATGAATGGTCATCAGAGTATTTTAAAAGAGTATTCTGGGAAACATCTGTAAAATACATGGGAAAACAATTGCCTTACTCCAGTTTTGTGGGGGTTTTTTTGTTGGTTTTTTTTTTTTTTAAGAAAAACATATTTTTTGAAGATAAAAAGACCATTAAAAAAAAAAA